>JAIVFH010000268.1:0-36563 GCA_025765595.1 Obelidium mucronatum
TGGGATTTTTGGCCACGGAAGAAGTGGGGGAGGAGGGAGACAAAGCGGGTTGCGATCGTTACCTTCTTGTATAAATTAACGGACGGTTTGGCGAGTCGGTCTTATGGATTGAATGTCGCGAGGTTGGCAGGGATTCCTCAGAGTGTGATTGAGAGTGCTCAGGTTCAATCGCGAAGGATGGAGATGCTTCATGAAGGGAAGCAGTTGGTTGGGAACTCTGACGCCGTGATTTTGTTGAAGAAGTTGAAGGAATTATAGTGATACTTTGTTTTTTGTTGCACTTTCAATTGCTTGTTTCTTGACTCTTTGTTGATGCACAGAACTTTTTCAACAATTTCGTATGCATAATAACCAAAGCTAAAAACAGAACTGGCCTGGTTTCTACGAGGATTGAACTCGTGCCCTCTCCCGTGTGAAGGGAACGTGATGACCACTACACTAAGAAACCTGGTGTCTCATCTCAGGTATAGTTTTATTACCACGTAAGTTAGCCACATCGCGCCGAGATAGTCACTGTAGGAGAATCGGATCCGAGAGCCGGACAAATGAAGAGTGCCAGCCTTCACACAAGCTACAAATTCGACTTGGTTGGAGGGTGTTTGACTTCTAGTTAAAAAGTGATACAGGATTTGATAAAAATTTTGTTTCCAAATGCCCCGGATTGCCACTCAGACACTACCTTCCACTGTAGCAGGCAAAGAGCCAGTCGCTGGGGATGTGATTGCTGTCCTTCAAGAGAGCCACCTTCTTCAACCTGGTTTGCCATCTCAAATCAGTCCTTTCCCCGTCCACCTTCCTACTCTCCACAACAAAATGGACAATAGATTCAATGCTGATGGCTCTCTTTGTCCTGGCTTGCTCTTGTCTGAGCTTGGGCTGGTTGGTCAAGATGACAGGAAGCCTCTCTACATCAAAGCAGTAACCTGTAAGATACTACTTGGTTTTTTTAATGTTCACTTTAAAGCTCCCATTTAACAACAGCACCGGCTCATTTGAAGTCTTCGTCAAAAGCAAGTGTCTTTGCGGAAACATCCTTGGAATCTTACTGGCAGTCTCTCAAAAGTTCCGGTGGCAATATTGAAACAGATTCTGTGATTAACTTGCCGTCAACGGTGTTCATTCTGGGAAATCCATATCTTGGTTCAGCCATATACATCCGTTCCTGTTATCCTCAGTTGTTGAAAACAGCCATATCTATAGTTAATACTTCATCCACCCCACATTTGGTGATTCTGGTAGGATGATGGGACTTTCAAATGTCTGACTGGTCACTAAATGAACTCCTTCAATGCCGAGAATATGTTTTTTACCATGTTCCTTACAAAGTTGTCGTTAATCTGTATGGAATTTGGGGTGGCAATGCTCGTTACGTGTTGGAATATGCAAATGATGAGGAACAGAAAGTCGGCAAATGAATGATGTGAGGATAATCTACGTCTTCGGGTTGACCACTGTTTGAGAATGACAAGATTTTGATAAATAAGAGATGTAACTAAATTTATTAACTCATCAACACTGCCCTCAAGAACACTTGATTCAAAATTCACAAAAAACAAAATGAAAAAATTGCAATCAGTGCTTGAAAACAAAGTCAAGCCTGTCGTTTCCTTTATGAGTAGTAGTTGCATTATACTCGTCCTTCTCGTCTTGAGATTTCGCGTTCCAGACAGCAGCTCTTTGCTTGTTCAAGCGGACGTACAAGAACTTTTGGTTCAACCAGAGGAGAATAGTGACACTTATGAACGTAAAGATGATGTAATTTCCGACGTGGTACCGTGGAGCATCCCATGGCTGGTAGATTTGATTTGCGTAGACTCCATAAATGTTGGCAAAAGCAATAATCAAGCCAGACGCGACGGTACGCTTTCCAAGTGGCGCCGCGTTTTCAGTCATCCAAGCAATGTTGAGTGGGTGGACAGAAGGCGCCGCAGAAATGACCAGTGTGGAGAAGAATCTGTAATCAAAACGTAAGTGGGAGCTAGGTTTCCAGCAAAAGAATGGGAGTTTGCCGGTTACCTTACACCTCTGGAGGCATTATCAGGCAAGACATCGAGAAGAATAAAACCAAGAAGGAACCAAATAAACGCTGCAACACCATGGAAACCGCGCTCACCAACTCGGTCAGAGTTCCAAGACCACAGTGTCATGGTGATGAAACCCAACAAAAAGCCTGGAGCAGTAAGCGCATTGGAGACATACACGTTGAACCCGAATGAGTTGATGATGGAAGGCAAGTAAAGTCTGAAGGGAACATTGGGTGTCAAACCAATGGAAGTCATAACCAAGTGACCCCAGATTTTGTAGTCCTTCAAAGTCTCGATCACATCAGAAAATTGTACACGTGTTTCGTACTTGAGCTTGAGCAAGTCATCGCGAATGACTCGAGTAACTGCAATTTGGACATCGCGTTCGTTCTTGAACCATCCGCTGAAGTTGAGGCCGCCTTTTGTGTAGTATGCAGACCGTGGGAATGCAAATGCAAAGAGAATAGACGTGAAGATTGTCAGGACGCCTTCAACAAGGAACAGCCAGCGCCAGCCAGCGAAACCAAGTTGACCATCCAATTGGAGTAACCCGGAGGCCATAATTCCTGAGACAGCAGAAGCAATAGATTGTACTCCCCAGAACCAGGAAAGTCGAGTGGCAAGTTCGTTCTTCTTGTAGAATGAACCCTACATCAAATTTGCATCAAATTTGTCAAAGGAAAGTTTGTCATAAAAGAAACCTTACCAAGTATACAAGTGTAGCTGGAATTACGCCCCCTTGAGTTACAGCCAGTAAAGCACGAACCAAGTAGAACTGTCCTGCATCTTTGATGAAGGCATGACTAAACGTGACCACTCCCCAAGCAAAGACCAAGAAGGGGATGAATCGGTGGGGCCCGAACCGCTTTCCCAAAATGGAGCCAGTAAACGCAAAAAGGGAAAAGACAACTGAATATAACGATCCCGCGTTGTTGACCACATCGTTCTTGAAGCCGAGGGACTTGGGCAAACCACCAGAAACCTGCGTTGGAGATATTGGTGCGGCAAATGTTGAGAATGAACGTGGAGAAGAGTATCCACGGCATCAAACGGAGCTAAAACGTGTAGGTTACAAAAGTAAGAAACCTTGAAATAAACCACACGTAAACCAATAGCTTACATCAACAATGCGTCGCACTCTTGATTCCTCTTCTTCAGTGTAATTCCAGATCGGCAGCGTATCCTTCTGCTTCTGTTGCAACAAACACGTTATTCTTCTTTTCCGAAATTTCTTTTTCTTGGCTCATTGTCGTGTGAATGGAGTTCTTGAATGATATTTTGAGGTTGACTTTATCTTTATATGCATTAAGTCTTAGGAATCGAATGCACAAAGTTAGTACCAAGTCGTGCAATGGTGTAAGCAAGATATCGGAACCAGAGTTCAAAGCTCAAACTTTTACATCGCCTCCAAACGACGACATATGCACGATTATAGAATGCCAATATCACGCAAATAGCACGGTAAATTGCACGTGTCGTATTGGTCGCCAAAATGAAATCGCCAAATAACCGGGGACTTCAGAAGTAGTTAATATCAAGTTCCTCCACATATCCGACTTCTCTTCACCTGTCATCTGGAATTGCAACGATAATTCGATCAATGTTATGAAGAATAACAATTGTCGAAGAAAGCTAACTTTCACGCTTTTGGACTTGTTCAATATCCAATCGCACACTCGGCAATTATTACCAGAAAAGCTCTGATCATCATGTATTTTAGTGTCAAAGTCTCTCACGCAGCGGGCCTCGCCGAAAGGTTGAAACATATGCATTTCTAAAACTTTGTGTGAAGTGCAAAGTAATAAAACTGATTTATTGGCAGTTAATGAATAAAAACAGGTCAGTAATCATAGGTTCTCTAATGAAAGTTTCATTAAGACGTTGATAACCGATGCTGTTCGAGAGGTTGCTTGATTCTACTGTCTATTGCGCGCCAAAAATCGAGCGCTAATTGAATTTTAAGCTGCGCTCACAATACAAATCTAACAATATCAATTACTCTGCTACAGTATACAATTGGAGAATGCGGTCAAGCAATGCAGGAGTCAACATACCCAGAGGCACGCAACACAGATTAGCAATCGCGTTTTTGATCCTGCCGCCTGTCGTTGATTTATTGAATAAAAGAAGGTATCAGTTTTCCCAGCCCAGTTCCTTTGTATCTACAATAACGACCATTAACAAAAGGAGTTGCGGGTGTGAAGGTGATATGTTAACTTAACCCGTGCAAAATGAAATTCGCCCTTAATCATAAGCCTTCGTTAAGAGAACAATTAAACTCAATCTACTGTATTCGTATGTGCAACCCAAACAAAATCAAAAAATGCTCAGTGCTTGAAGACAAAGTCCAGTCTGTCATTTCCTTTCTGCGTTGTAGTGGCATCGTACTCGTCCTTTTCATCTTGAGATTTGGCGTTCCAAACTTCACCTCTCTGCTTGTTCAAGCGGACGTACAAGAACTTTTGGTTCAACCAGAGGAGAATGGTAACACTAACGAATGTAAAGATGATGTAGTTTCCGACGTGGTACCGTGGAGCGTCCCATGGTTGGTAGATTTGGTTCGCGTAAACTCCGTAAATGTTGGCAAAAGCGATAATCAAGCCAGACGCGACGGTGCGCTTTCCAAGTGGCGCAGCGTTTTCTGTCATCCAAGCAATGTTGAGTGGGTGGACAGATGGTGCTGCAGAAATGACAAGGGTGGAGAAGAATCTATAAACAAGAAATAAAGACGAAGCAGCGTATTAATAACACAAGGATCTGGGGTAAAACAAAAGGAATGGAATTTTGCGATCACCTTACACCTCTGGAAGAATCATCCGGTAAAACGTCAAGAAGAACGAAACCAAGAAGTAACCAAACAAACGCTGCAACACCATGGAAACCACGTTCACCAACGCGGTCAGAGTTCCAAGACCAAAGTGTCATTGTGATAAAACCAAGCAAGTATCCTGGAGCAGTAAGCGCATTGGAGATGTACACGTTGAACCCGAATGAGTTGATGATGGAAGGCAAGTAAAGTCTGAAGGGAACACCAGGTGTCAAACCAATGGAAGTCATGACCAGGTGGCCCCAGATTTTGTAGTCTTTCAAAGTTTCAATCACATCAGCAAATTGGACACGAGTTTCGTACTTCAGCTTGAGCAAGTCATCGCGAATGACGCGGGTAACTGCAATTTGGACATCGCGTTCGTTCTTGAACCATCCGCTAAAGTTGAGACCACCCTTGGTGTGATATGCCGATCGTGGGAATGCAAATGCAAAGAGAGCGGATGTGAAGATTGTCAAGGGCTCCTTCAACAAGAAACAACCAACGCCATCCAGCGAAGCCAAGTTGGCCATCCAATTGGAGCAATCCAGAAGCCATGATTCCTGATACAGCAGAAGCAATAGATTGCACTCCCCAGAACCAAGATAGTCGAGTTGCAAGTTCGTTTTTCTTGTAGAATGATCCCTATTTGACATTGAATCGTTAGACTAAGAGTCTTGCAAGATATGAAAACTCTCAAACTTACCAAGTACACAAGCGTGGCTGGAATAACACCTCCCTGAGTGATGGCAATCAAAGTACGAACCAAGTAGAACTGTCCGGCATCTTGGATGAATGCATGACTAAATGTGACAACACCCCAAGCAAAGACCAAGAATGGGATGAATCGGTGGGGCCCGAAACGTTTCCCCAAAATGGAGCCAGTGAATGCAAAGAGCGAAAAGACCACAGAATATAGCGATCCAGCGTTGTTGACAACGTCGTTCTTGAAGCCAAGGGACTTTGGTAAACCAGCAGAAACCGCGTTGGAGATATTGGTGCGGCAAATGTTGAGAATGAAGGTGGAGAAGAGAATCCAGGGCATTAAACGGAGCTAAAAGCAAGTTACAACTGTCAGTTGAAACCCTTTGCATTTGAAGACAGCTTACATCAACAATGCGTCGCACTCTTGATTCCTCCTCATCAGTATAATCCAAATCGGCAACATATCCTTCTGCTTCCGCTGCAACGAAAACGTCTTTCTTTTCATGCAGTTCCTTTTCTTGACTCATTGTCGCGCAAACTTGACTTTGTAATTGAGATTTTCGGGAATACACCTTCTTTTTATATGGCTGAAACTCAGGGGGGATGTCGAATTCGCACGAGGGAGTTGTGTAGCATGCCGTGCAATGGTGTAATGAAGATTTCAAGCCCGACCATAGAAAATCAAGTTCGAACGTTCATTGCCTGCACACTGAACCACCCTCGAGATGAATAAACTGAACTGGCTCTGTTGAGTAGCGTTACCGCTATGCTATCTGGGGATTAAAACCTTTGGTGGAAGAAGACTGAAATCAGATCTGTCGATAAATGATGGCATGGTCTTTGGTAACTAACTCCCACGTGCTGTGACACAAGTGTTTGAAAACTGCAGGCAATTTCCAAAAGTGAAATTATACAAAATGGTTTCTACGAGGATCGAACTCGTGACCTCTCCCGTGTGAAGGGAACGTGATGACCACTACACTAAGAAACCACGTTCATCGTGTAAGAAATTGTTTTTAATGTACACAAGTTGTATTGGTATTGCGTTCATTTCTACTTGTTTACTTGCCTATTATTTATATATACATCAAACTCCTTCATTTCTCTGGTAAAGGACAAACTAACAAACACCGAATCTCAACACTGTTCCGGCACCAACGACCACCACCTTTTGAACCGCGGATCTCGAAAAGAAGCATGAGGACAGCGCGACCGACTTCCATCCTTCATCAACACGGAATCATAGCATTTTATCAACAACGCTTCATTCCTCCGCATCCGGCTCCAATAAAAGTAATCAACATCGCTGACATACCGCATACATGTATTCTCTCCCTCCGTTGCCCCACGCACAAAAACCTTGACGGGTACGAGACTTTCTTCAGGACAAGTCCGGGAATCCGCCATCACAATCGGCCAATCCAGAACTGCAACTCTAGCACCATCATCATCATCATTGTCAGATTCGTCTTCACCATTTAGCAGCGGAATCCAAATGTTTATAATTTGATATCGACAGGAATCATCAATTATGGGTTCCATGCCCAACGCTTGTAGTGCTTCAAGAGTCCGCTTTTCTCCCATTGCGTGAGATTGGTCCACATGCACTCGTGTTGCTGGAGGGGATGTGTTTTCAGGGACATTGAATCGGCCGTTCATTGTTCTATGATATTAGTGTTTTGATGATCAGAGTGAGTACTAAGACTTGGAGACCGAACAACACCTGCTGCTTCTCTTGGCACTTCCAAACACATGAACCGCCCGGAATTCAATCGATTGCTTCGATAGAATGGATTCAGCAAGTGGTTTCAACAGTTGATTGTGTTCTGTATCCGAAAAGTCCATGCTGTTGATTACAGATCTAATATCCCCTCCAGCATGATCGAATCCTCCAAGAAGCTGAATGCACTTGAACCCATGTGTATCCAGTGTATACATGTCTTCGTTTCCTCGTACATCTTGGATTACCACTTGCTTCCATTCACATTCAAAGTTGATGGGTTTGACCCCCTCTGGCGCTGGTTGCCCGTTCCCCACTTTATACGTGTAAGGATCGCTTCCATCTATTGGGTCTGTGAAAAAGAGGAGTCGTGCTGTAACTGGGCCACTCAATTCAAGGGAATTGGACTCAAACTGAACCATTTTTTCGTGGAACTTATTTTATTTGAAGACAACACAGGAGAGAAACACTTGGACCAACCGTACCCATCCAACCGCTCACACGCAACACTTTGCCCCAAATACCCTGCATCTATTCTGGCGGAGGTGGTGGTGGAGCATCGTCGGATGGTGGGGGTGGTGGAGGTGGCATCCACACATTTGGTGGTGGCGGGTAACTGAAGCTTGGAGCCTGAATTAAAAAAAACCATACAGCATGAGTAATCATGTCTCCCAAAGGCCACAGGACAAAATAAAACTTACTGCTGCAGCCGGTGGTGGAGGTGGAACCCAAGATTGAGCGGCTGCACCCCACTGCGGTGGTGGCGGTGGAACAAACCCAGCCGCAGCTGGAGGAGGTGGCGGCATCCCTGGCATCCCTGGCATACCGGGCATACCGGGCATTCCCGGCATGCCTGGGATTCCAGGAATCCCAGCCATTCCATATGCCCAAGCATTGCTATAGTCACCATAGTGTTGCTGCTGCTGTTGGTGTTGTTGTTGTGGCCATGTGATTGGTGGGTTTTGCTGGTACGCAGATACTGGTGCAGCGGGAGGTCTCATATCGTATGGATTGGGCTCTGATGAAGCAGCAGCAGGAGCGGGTCTCTTTTCCTGTGTCAAGAACATGGGTAAGAACAAGGAAACAAAAGGAATATGCAACAAGCACTTACACCACTCAACTCAGCCATCAAATTGGCGTATTCATCGTCAAGCTTCGAATCACGCTGAGACGCCGCTTTCAAAGCATCCGGATTGTTACGTTCGTTACAATCTAATTGAAATAAAAACCAGATGAGCAAAACTCACAGCCTCAAAACGATCAACGTTACCAGCCGCAACGTGCCCAGCACCACCACAAATACGACAAATCAAAGTGGCTGTATAATTCTTTGCCTCGGGACACTCAAACTTGCGATGCCCTGCCGCCCCACAATTCTGACAAATCTGCGCCTCATCATCTCTCAACGTTCCATTCAGCTTCGCCAACTCCCGCAACTGCATTCTCTTCAACTCGTTCTGTCCCTCCGGAATCGTGGCAGCCGTTTCGACAATCTTTTCAATCAATTTGATTGCGATTTTGACTTGTTGTTCGGTGGGCGCCACAACAAGACAGTGCAAGTCTTCTTCTTCTCCAGGCGCGAGACCTCCATCGACACGCGATTTACCGTCCTTGATGGATCCTTTTCCACGGATACTGATTTTGGCGCCGGATTCGGATTCCATTTTTTTCAAAGTGTTTCCACGAGGTCCTAGTGTTTTTTTTTCAGAGTCAGCAATAAAAACCTAATCTGGAGAAAAAAAAACATCTTTTTTTTACCAATCAAAAGACCAATAAAGTTGATTTCGGGAAACTCCTTGGCAGGCAAGAAATACTTTTCCGCCTGCTTGGTTGGTTTCTTGTAATCAGCGGGTGGAATAAAGTGAGGCAACTTGCGCGTTGCTTCTTCCACGATCCTGTGTCGTTCGTCTTCGAGTTTCTTCTTGTACCGTACGTCACGAGTGTTTACACGTTGACCTTGTGGGCCGTACACTGGTTCCGGAGATGGTGATCTGTAATTTGGAGAGGAAGGGGAAGGGCATAAGCCAAGTTTTTGAAAAAGGAAACGAAAAAAAAAAAAAGATGGGGGTGTGGGGGAAAGTAGGATCAGTGAAAAGAATACCTGTCTTTTTCAGGGGGAATCACATCCCCAGTCCTCAGTTTACGTCCAATTTCCTCCAACCGCGCGTGAATAACAAACTCATCCACTTGAAGAGCGTTCATTCCTTGCGGAAGGATTGTGGGGATCCCAGGAATAGAGACTTTGGACTCGGCGTCTCCCCATCGACTACGCTTCTTGCGGGGTTGGTCAGAAGCTTAAGATCCCATTTTCCAAAAGAAGGTAGATGATAAAAGCGAATTAGTTTTTGGAGGTCAGTCAGTCAGTCAGTAGTTGTCAGTCAGTGTTGTGGTCAGTGAATGTTAGCGACAAGCAGAGCAGCAGTTGCAAAAAAAAAACAGATAGAAAAAGGAGTAACAGGTTAGTAAAACAACGACCCTCATGGCATTAGAAAAACTTGGCTTTAGAAAAAAGAGGGGGTTTTTAGCAGGGAGTTGAGATCCCTTAATTACATTCGCTGTCTCTCGTCCGGCCTCTCATTTCGTCAGACCCAGCAGGTCTTGGTGGTGGTGCATCTTCAATGCGGTTTTGACGGTAAGAAGCGACAGGCGCTGCTGCTGCTGCTGCTTCTGGCTCTTGGAATCTGTTCCTGCGGTTTCCAAGCGGAATGTTGTTTGTGCCAGTGATACTTTGCTGGCTGCGGTAACTCATGTTTTTTTTTTTGCACAAGTTTTAATTTTATTACTCTCCCAAATAGATTATTATTATTGAAATTATAATAATTAATCGATTTTTAAAACAATATCAAAAACTTGAAAAAATTAATACGCAAGACATGAGTTTTTTCTTCTTCTTCTAGTGGTCGGCCATGGCAACTGCTTTACTCATATCAGCTGAATTGCCCGAACCAGCAGAATCAACTGACGCCGATTTCTTCATGAGACTTTGCATTCTGGCCACACCCGACATTCTCTTGTTGACGAGAGTCGCCGTAGGTGGTCTGTCGGAGGAGTCCCTTCTGTCAGCTGATGCCGATGGTGGTGCAGCAGCCTCGGATTTCTTTTCACCTTCATCTTCAGGAGACTTTGTCGCTTGACTTTTTGCACTCGCTTGGATGGATGATAGTTTCTCGTGCAGCCGAATGGCTTAACATAAAGATTATTGAAAGTTCAAAAAAAAAAAAAAAAAAAAAAAAAAAAAAAAAATTCACAACTAACCCATTCCAAAGTTGTTGTCCAGAATAACGTTAATAACCAACATGGTGCAAGCAGCGATCGCGTCAATAGCGATTCCAACAGAGTGATGAATAATGTTGTTGACACCAACAAGAGCAAAGCCAAATCCAACCAAACATGAAATAAAGCAGAGACCCATCAACAATTTCAATTTCAATGCCATTCTTTTCGCTTCTACGCTGTTTTGGTTCGCATCTGTCTCAAGAGGTCGTACAATATTCCGTTGGATAAAGATAATGTATCCGACCGAGGCATACAGCTTAAACACGTCAAAGGCAATGTTGGCAGCAAGTGTCGTGTTTTTACTGATTTTGCCCGCTTCCGTTCTGAACGAGCCGCCATAGGTTTCCTCGTCTTTGCCCAGATTAGTCGCCGAGATGTACGCGAGAATGGAAATTGAAATTGTTTTGCAGATGCCGACAGAGGGCACCAGGAAGTACGAAATGGGTTTCCACAGGAACGTCTGCATGATCTCGAGCTTCTTGACGACCTGGTACATCATCAGCATGTTGTACCCGAAAGTGCCCGCGCACGAGATGGTCAGCGTCACGACAGTCGCGATGGTGAATACTTTGTTTGCGGCCAGGTCCATGACCACGTAGATGCTCGTGGCCGCGTGCACGATGAATACGACGCCGGTGGCCACGTTGATGCGCTTCGACAGCGCGAGGCGGATTTGGTCGTTCGGGTTCGAGCGCGTCTTGCGCGCGTTCGAGAAGACGGCGGCGATCGCGATCAGGCCGAGCACGATCGTCGCGCCGAACATGGCGACCACAGACACGCGGCGCTGGAAGAGCTCCGCCTTCATCAGTGCGGGGTCCAGCGACGCCGGCTTGCCGAAGTTGAGCAGGCGGCCGGGCGCGGGGGCGTCGTCGAGCAGGTCTGAGTCTGACATTTCTATCTGTTTGTTTTGATGATTCTGACAATTTCTTTGGTGAAAGTATCCACAAATGGCATGGTGCTCTTTATTAAAACAAAAACACACAGTCAATGGGACTTCAGCCCTCAGACTCACGTCGATTCAGTTGAGTTGTTGGGGTTGGACGTTCCAAAGTCGGTGGCCTTTCGGAAGACACTGATGTTAGCACTCCTCCAGAAGCTGCCGCATCCTTGATTAGTTTTGATACAGTATTAGCCGAGCTAGCTTGCGAGCCCTTGGATAAACTTAGCCGCTGTCGCAACTTGATTGTTTTTTTTTTTTTTTTTTTTTTTTTTTTTTTTTTTTTTTTTTTTTTTTTTTTTTTTTTTTTTTTTTTTTTTTTTTTTTTTTTTTTTTTTTTTTTTGGTTTTTTAAGAGAGTCAACATTTTCGCCAAAAAAGCACCACAACCAACAACCAAGAAGAGCAATAAAAAACACTCGCCCATTCCAAAATTACTATCCAGAATAACATTGATGAGCAGCATGGTGCAACAGCATCAATATCAATCCCAACAACAGAATGATGAATGGCAGACCCCGCAAACACGAATCCCAAAAGACATGCAATAAAATAAGCTGCCATGAAACCTACCCCAACCACCGTACTCAAAAAATACGAGATTGGTTTCCACAAAAAACGGGTTGCAATAATCTCCAATCTTGACAAAACCTGATACATTATGAGCATATTATATCCATACGTACTAGTACAATGAAAATTCGTTATGATGCCCGGAAGGTTGGCGATTGTTAAGACCTGGTTGGTGGCCAAAATCGCAAATAACGTAGATGCTACTGGTTTCGCGGTGGATGATCAAGACGAAGCGCGGGTGTTGAGAAAAATTCTTTTTTGAGAGCGCGAGGTTGATGGATTCTGTGGGTGTGGAACGCGTGTTCCCCCGCGCGTTGGAGACCAACTGCTGCAATCACGAGAAGGCCAAGGAAGATCGCGTCGCTAAACATTGCGATCACGGGCGTAGCGTTGGGGTGAAGAGTGCTTCAGTCCTTCTCGTTGGGGTCTAATGTAGCTTGGGCATACTGGGTTAGGATCGCAGATCCCGTAGTGGGGGTTGTCTAATTATTTTGGGTTTTGTCAATTCAGACAATTCCAGATGCGATTTCAAAGAGGAGTTACAAATACCGGGGAACGTGTCATCTCTTCGTTCTACAAAGATATTATTTACTTTGGGTTGGGGGGGTGGGGGGGTTTGGTCATAGCTTTCGCGCAAGTTTTCATTGATTTTTGACAAGCGAGAGAATTATCTGTTTTGGCAATAGACCAAGCAATACGATTTGGTATAAATTACTTGCTTTCTACGAATCACGAAGATTGTATCGAAAGTCAGGCCAATGTGTTGCAACGTAGCTTTTCATTTAGCTATACCATACTGCAAGACAACTGGTTTCTTAGTGTAGTGGTCATCACGTTCCCTTCACACGGGAGAGGTCACGAGTTCGATCCTCGTAGAAACCATAGCTATTGTGGTTTTTCGCTGGGTTTGGATGTGAGGATGGATGATGAACGAAAAAAAACAGAACATCGTTGGCAATGAGAATACAACCTTTGGAAAAATCAATTTATTTTCTTCTGAAAGCTTAAAACGAAGTATAGCGATTAAAAGTGCCCATGGTAAGATAGTTTCCTTTTGGTTTATCCTTATTTTTTGCATACAGAGATTTGATAGCATCTGAATGGCCTTCACTGAGAGAGGCACTGCTTGTCCTTGACTCCAAATCGGAAGGAAGGGTAATACCAATATTGGCTCTAGCTGATGAAGTGGCGGCAGTTGCTTGTTTCTTTGCCTTTGATTTCGCGTCGTCATGCTCACTGGAATCCAAATGATCCTTGCGTTTCTTTCCCGTTGAAGTTCCGTCCTTCTCCCCCTTCTTTTCTTTCTTAGCCGCCTTCTTGATTGCAGCAGCTTCCAGCCTGGCAATGCGCGTGGTCTCGACATCGACCTTCATGCGTTCAATCTCTTCGGAGCTCGACGGGTTGATGAACCACAGCGCCTCGCACTCTTTCCCGCACACCAGACACTCGCTCGCGGTCCCGACTTTCGCCACCGCTTCTCGCGCGACGACACAGCCGCACGGAAACGCGGCGGCAAACTGGGTGTTGCCGCGCGGACTGAACTCCTTCAGTGTGACGGGACACAGCCAGCGGCTCGGGCGGGCGCCGGCGTACGCGTCCTTGGCGGCGCCGGGCGGCGCGTGTTCGAAGGCCGCGTTCGGCGCCAGGCGCAGCGTCAGCACGTCCCGGAGCGACGCGATGTGTTCGGCCGCCGCCTCGGACGACGCCCCGGACGAAGAACTGCCGCTCGTCCGGGCGACCAGCGCCTCGAGCAGCGCCGCCTTGTTGAAGAGCCGCCCGAGCCGACACACAACAACAGGCGGCTCCAGCGGCGCAAGGCTCAGCGCGCACGTCGTCCACACCGCCGCGCTGACCTGCGTCTTGTCGGCGCGCTCGCCCTTGGCTTTGAGCGTCACCAGTTCGTGTCGCTTGGGGATCGAGCCACCGTCGTTACCCATTTCTTTTTTGTTTTTATTTATTTCTTTTTCAAGTCACCATATTCCCACACTGACTGGCGTCACTGCGGCCTCTCCTTCTACAGACTTCTCATTCATACTACTACTACTTGCAATCAAATTCATTGCCCCTCTTCCATCCTGCCGGAAAAATTTCATGACATACGGCGACCTGGAAATCCGATAAGGTAATCCAATCACTCCCTACAAAAAAAAGAAGAAACAAGAGTTTTGGATTATTTACCATACACAGAAAGAGTATGTAATATACCATTGAATACGCTTGCAACTAGCGCCATTCTCATTTTAGCTACTGCTTCACTCACAAACATCATTTGTGATGGAAACTCGGGAATGATTCGAACAGATTCTCTGCCTCCACCAACAGTAGTTGATGCTACGCCTGCATCTTCGGGAAACTGTGCAATCAGACTCATGTGGAAGTCAAAGAAATCATCAAATGTTTGATGAATGATGGAATATGCTTCGGTAGTGTGATAGACGCGTATAATGTATATCTATGAAGTTTTTTTTCGGGTGTATGTATGGCGAAATTATTACATGCCACTACTACTTTCCTACAAACTACTACTCACAAAGTCTTTGTTGTACCGTCCAGTCTGTTGAACTACATTATACACTACTAGTTTTTTGACGGGTTTGTTCATGTTCAACTGTTGGATTTCATGTCTAAAATGGGTTTTCAGTGAGTAAACGGATCCGGTAGAAAAAAAATAATAAACTCACCCCTCTCCATCTCCATCTCCAACCTCTTCATTCATTGTCACCGTCGCAGCACTCGAATACACTGTATCTACTACAGCCGCCCTCCGCTTTTCTGCCACTACACCATCAACTCCAACACTCCTCCTCTCCTTAATACCAACAGCAGCATTACCAGAATCATCACCGATACTGGAACAATGACTGGTTGATTGCTGTTGATGCCTCTGATGTCCAACACTCATTGCCCTCGAAACAACAGCCGGAGACACAGAATTCATGCCGTATTTGGATCGATGCATCAATAAATCTCGTCGCTCTCGAACACTCATGTTTTCATATGCTTCGCGTTCAGGTTGCTGTTGCTCTTGCTGTTGTTGTTGCTGCTCCTGCTGCTGTGGCTCTTGTTCCAGTAGTGACTGATGTTGTTGTTGATGCACTCTCTGCTGCTGCTGCTGTTTCTGGAGAGACGTTCTAGTTTGATCTATAGCACTGAAAGCTCGTGTATGCGATAATGAAGCTGATGATGATTCTGATGATGACGGCGGTGCCGCTGTTGGGGAGACTTGAACTAGTGGGTTCTTTCCCAGAATGGCGACAGCAGCATCTGTCACGACATTGGCAGCACAAGCCGGTGGACCATTGATATTGCTTTTCGTGGGTGATTTCGGTTGCTCCGTGTGTGAACGCGTGTACATTGCTAAAGGAGAAGGATGGGTGTTTTCGACGACAACGGTGCAAGCAAGAGATGCCTGAGAAGACAAATTTTCTTTGGAGCTGCTTGCAGAGCTGGGTTTCCTTGATGTGGGTGGAAGTGGCGGCGGCGCCATGGGTGTGGCAAGGGAAGGGACAGATTGACTGCTGGCTTTGGTTGGGACGACTTGTGTTCCCACCAATGAATCTTTTGATGACGATGACAGTGATTGTAGTGAAGCTTGAATAGTTGCAGAAGGCTCATGATGTTTTAGATCTTTTTGCTGCTGGTTCAAAGAATCTTTTGATGATCCAAGACAAAGCCCCAAATCTGCAGGAAGAGATATGGTGCTGGTTGTCGTTGCTGCGATGGCAGCGTTAGTTTCAAAGCCTACAGGGGTGGCAGATTCAGAAGAGATTGATTCCTTAGATGAACTGTTGAATGTCGGCAGAGACGCCGTTACAACGACATTATTCTCAGCCAATGGTTTCGTGATACTTGTGTCTGTCATTGACTCGGAATGGGGAATGGTTCCGTGCTGCTTTTTGTTGCCACCAGAGCCAATTGGTTGTTGTTGTTGACTTAAATAATGTTGCGTGTGCTGATGTGGTTTCGACTGATCTTGAACTATAAAGTTGTTCAACGCCAAACGGGACGACGAGACTATCCGCAGGGACTCAGTGCTACCACTCAATGAAACTGCAATAACAGAATCTTGAGAAGACGATGCCGCCGAGTCGCCGCGGCTTCCGCTTTCTGAGCTGATGACAAAGTGTCTGTAGATGATCCTGCCCCTCGCAACGGCCGCCGATTGCTGAGGCTTCCTTTGCTGCCAAGTTCTTGCGACATTGAAGATTTGAGGATCGTGGTTCCTTCATTCAAGGGAAGTCTCTTGATGATTTTAGCGAGAGACAATTCGTCTTCAGATTCCGATTCAGTCATCTTGGCTGCTGATGAAGGCGTCGATGATGAGGACGGCAGATTCGCTGGTGGTTGTGGTGGTGCTACTTTGTTTAATTTGGTTTTCGCGTCAACAATCTGAGAAAGCGAAATATCGTCGTTGGAGTCTGATAATCCTGTCGACTTTTTCAAACGTGGGGAGTTTGATCCTCCGGAACTCGGTGACGTATCTCCCTTCTTCAAGAACTCCAACGCAGTCATTGCCTCATGATGATGATGATGATGTGGTGTGGGGCTGTTTTTGCTGTTCAAGGAGCTGATTGGAACTGGGGCATTCACCCTCCGACGAGGGGAGCTGTTGCCGGCGAGCTCTCCAGGACTTGAAATGGTATCCTTCTTTGGACTTAACGATGACGGTGGTGGTGGTATCGGTTGTTCAACAAGTTGTGAAACAGAACCAACAGGAACACCATCCACTTGAAACTGAATCTGTGCCTTTAGAAGGACTTGCCGCCTTGGATGGACTACCACCCACCAGAATAGGCGTAGCCCCTAGTTTCAAAGGAGACATGCCGCCGCCACCACCACCGGGTATCCGTACTTTCGAGTTGAGCCATTCCTGAGTCGCCTCCTGTAACGCCTTCACCCAAGCCGCCTTGGCCTGTCACAGGACTCTAGGGCTAACGTGAATTTGGCTGTATTCACGTGAACGACTTCAATCAAATGCAAGCTCCTTCAAAAGCGCTGACGAATCCTTTTTGCCTGCAGCCGTCGTGGGTCACTGCTGCAGGGGCAGCAGGAGCCGCCGGACAATTGATGAGAATCATATCAAATGGCACCATTGCCATCAACTTCAACTTGTCAGACGTGGAATCACTATTTGCACCACCACCGGCGCCGCTGCCTCCACCACCACCACCAAGCGGCTTCGCTAGTATCAAAACATCATTGAATAAATACAACTCACACCGTTTCCGCTTCCCAATACCGCCGCCTCCAACCCCCACAGCAGCACCCCCACCGCCACCGCGCGTCACAACTTTCCCAACATAATCAAGCACCCCATACTTTCTCAAAACCCGCGACGGCATGACGATATTCGTCCGGATCGTAAGTCGAGACTGCAGATCCAACATTTTCTGCACGTTTTCAGCCTGTCGAGCGCCTTCATTCACGATTGTAACGACTGTTTCGATTTTCGAGAGCGCTGTGGTGAGTTGTGGGTAGTCGGGGTGGTATGTGGATGTATGGCGGATGGCTTCACGGACGAGGAGTGGGTATTTACAGATTCGTTGGATTGGTTTGAGTCTTATTTTTGAAAAGGGGGGGTGTTTGGAAAAAGAGGGGAAGGGAGAGGATGGGAGGAAGGAAAAAATTTGAGAATAAATATCTGAAAACGTGTTATAACAATTAAAAAAATTATTATTACATACAGAAAGTTTGAGAGGTCCAGGTTCTTGCATTCAGGTAACAAGGAAATCGCATCCAAGAATTTCGCTACGGATTTGGTTTGGCGGACTGTTTGAAGCTTCATGAGTGCGTATGGGTGGTTGCTGCAATACATTGTATACATTTTGAGGTAGTCGGTCTGAATGTGGTTATTTTTTGGTATGAACATGCGATTACATCAGTTGAGTGAACGAAAGAAGGCGGGTATAGCATGCGGGACACCTCACCACTTTGATAAATATATCTCCAATCTGTTCGATAACTCCATTGGAATGCTGTGCTTGCCGTGCTTCCAAACGCTTCAAAAGCTCCTGTACAAGTTTCCAAAAAAAAAATATATTAGTCCACAATTTGAACCTAAAAATTAAGAATAACAACTCTAAATAATAAATGTAATCACAAACCAAATTCACAGGCAAAATCGCTTCCAAATTCGAGAAAATAACCGACAAGTCTTTGGGCCGCAACACTTTCCCTGTTTGCAGCTTCTTCATGTAAACACCCAGAATAACATGCAAATCCGATACATAGTCCTTTTCAGTGCATATAATCTCATAAATAACTTCCTGCCGTTTCCGTTCTGCTGCGCTGATTCCAAGCGCGTCGAGAGCTTCGGAACCGCCTGGAATACTGTCGATCCAGAGTTTCTTTGTGGTTGCAGGGGCGCCGAGGATAGCGATTAGTTTGTTGTTGGACGTGGCGGTGGAAACTGATGACGATGATGGTGGTGGTGGTCCTTTGACTTTATCGATTAATGGAGTTGTGGGAATCGCGGCTGTGCTTGCTGCGATGGGATCTATTGAGACGCGTCCGATTATGGGGATCTTGTTTTACTCGTGGCGTGGTTGATGCTGCTGTTGATGATGGTGCTATTTTGGATGGAATTGAGATGAGGGCGGATATGTCGTGGGATGATTGATCTGGGATTCGATGACTGTTACGGTTTGTGTGGAGGGGTTCGTTGTTGATGTTGTTGATGATGACGGGGCTGATGGAGTAGCAGTGGGTGATAGGATGCTGTTGATATCAGTGACTTCTGCATTCGATAGGAGTGGAATGATATTATCGTGTCTGCACTCGAGTCAGCAGTTGTTTGTGTTGGATTGCTGTTTGCGTTATTGCTGAGTTTTCTGAGAATATTGAACGATGAGGTTGATGGAGAGGATGTAGATGACTTTCGCCGTCCAATGCTCATCCAAGGCATTTTAGAGGTTGGAGTTGAGGGTGCGTCTTCCAAAAAAAAAGAATGAACGTAATTCAGAATTATGTAATCATTGAGTTTTTACTTTCAAGAATACCTTTTGAAGCAGCTGCAATAGCTGCCTCGGCAGTAGCTTTTGCAACCAAATCCGTATACTTTGATCGATTCGAATCACAGCTTAATGGCATATCGTCCTCATCCATGTCTTCTTGCTTCTCTTTTACAGCCTGTTCTTCATTTTGATCTTCTTCCTCTTCTTCAATCAATGATTCCATGGATGCTATTGAGTCCCGACGCGTGTTTGTGGAATAGTTTGTTGATAACGAGTCGACGCTGTCGATCAAGTATGGTTTGATTGATCCTTGAACGGCTTTGAATCTTCCTGTTTTTTTGTTGTTGTTTCATTGAGTGGTGTGACAAGGGGATAGAGATAGATGTTGGAGATTTGAAAAAAGAAATGACACCGCTGAAGGTGGTTTGAAGGAAGGCGGTGTGAAGACAAAGAATATCGCCTTCGGCAGAAAACACCGCCTTCAGCGGTACAACCACCTTCGGCAATATAACCACAAACCAGCACTTTGAACATCCGCGGACGCAACCTCAACAGCCTCTTGAGGACTCAAAACGCGAACAAAAGAATCAGGAAACCATCCCCAAAGACCATTATTCTCTCCATACAACCAACCAGGCCTGACCCTCCGGATCCGAGCAAGATAAAGGCGGTATGATAATTAAATCGAGTTCTTCAAACGGCAATTCGTCATGTTGATGGGCGGGAAAGTCGTAGAGGGCTTGAGCATATCGGATGGGAGGTTGAGTGTGTTCTGAATCAGAGACAGTGAAAGAATGGTTGTGCGCGAGAGCTTTGAGGGATAATGACGGCTTAGGCGGCGGTGGTGGATGTTGCTGTTGTTCTGATTGTTGGCGTTGTGGTTGGTGGTTGTGGTTGTTTGACATGTTTTGTGGAATCTTGAGATTTGATGCTTCTGGAACGCGTTGGTGGAGTCTGATTTCAAACCCATTAATTCAAGTACTACGGAATCAACAAATACTAAGGAATCAACTGAAACCCCACTCACGTGAAGAACCGTCACTCGCATTAAACGATCCCCAGGTTTAAAAAGCCGTCGACGAGACCGCACCCGCCTTAATACGAAAGCGAAAGACCGAACGTCCGAACGACCGAGCGAACACGACGCACTTTTATTTTTATTCTCCGCACCACGTCTCGACACCGCTGTGGACACGCAACAATTTCCACCAAGCAACAATTTTTCGCGCATCGACAAACAACAATGAACAAAATGGAAGACGACGACCGCACGGCGATCGACGGCCACGACAGCGACGACGGCGACCTCAACTTCAACGCCTTCCAGTTTGTCGGCGCAGTCGCCCCGGCCGCGCAGCCTGCGTCGAACCACGACTCGGCGGCAAACACGCCCGCGGACAACAACAGCAACAACAACAACAACAACAACAACCCGAACCAGCTGATGCACCCGAAGGCACACACTCACAGGCTGGTCATCAGGCAGCAGCCGCTGCACTCGCGCATGTGCGGCTTTGGCGAGAAGGGTGGGGGGCTTTCTTTCCTGTTCTTTTCTGTTCTTTTCTTTCTTCTTTCTTTCTTTCTTTCTTTCTTTTTGCTGGCTCTACCCGCGGCGAGGTGGGTGCGAGGGGTGCTTGGCGTCGTATCCGCTGGTTGCGCTGGTGACGGCACTTTGGTTCAGAACGAGGGAATGGCGAGGGCAAAGAAAAACAATTTTTGAAATTCACGTGACTTTTTCGGTTTTCGTGACACCCCATGCCCACAACATGGTAGCACAGTTGCTTCCGCCCGTTTCTAACATATGTGTTTGTTTGTGTTTATTAGTGGATAGAAGGCCTGTTGACCCCCCACCCATCATCCAACTGGAGATTACGTCGTCTGGAAGTCCTGAGGATGTGTATGTAAATTCATTTGTGTGTGTTTCTTGTTTTGTTTTCTAACAAAAGATGATATTATAGTGCTTATCTCTACAATCCTTACTACTTCATGTACGCTTCGCTGATTTCTCTCGACAGTGAAGAGGAAGTCCACATTTTGCATGACGGAAAGACCAGATCAACTACTGGTTCCATTGTCTCTTCCCTCTACCGTCTCAGAGATTTGGACAACAAGGATGGAGCCTTTTTCGTTTTCCCTGATTTGAGTGTCAGAATGGAAGGAAGCTATCGATTGAAGGTGAAAAATTGTTGCTGAAATTGCTTTGTCTCACTCCTTTTTTTTCTACGTAGTTTTCTCTGTTTGAAATCATTAACACTGAAATGTATTATTGCACATCTATCATCTCCAATCCATTCAGTAAGTATTTCGCCTTGACGGCATCATTCACCATCTTTCCGTACATACCATCTTATTTGTCAAATAGACGTCTATTCCGCCAAAAAGTTCCCTGGAATGGAAGAATCCACCTTTTTATCCAAGGCATTTGCGGAGCAAGGGTTAAAGATCCGCATTCGCAAGGAACTTCGTGTTCGTAAAGCTGTCAAGCGTGAATCCGGAGCAAACATGATCCAAGTGGGTGATTTCGGGTCCGACCGCAAGAAGAGAGCCAACAAAGACAGTGATGATGAGGATGGCTCCGAAAACGCGTCTGATTCGAATGAACACATCAACAAGGTTTGCTTCCGCCTTTTGCTTCAACAATTTAGCAAGCAACTAAAAGCCCTTGATTGTCCAGAAAGCTAAACCAGCAGGTCGACAAAATTCGTCTGGGCCATCTAGTGCCCCTCTTCAAGCAACCTCGTCTTCTTCGCTTCCACAACCGAGACCTGCTCATGGCGCTTCTTTAACTCCGACGCCAGGCCAAGAGCAGCCGTCAAGTGCAGCTCAAGCCCACCAGCAGCAGCAACAGCAACAACATCAAGCTCAACAGCAGCAGCAGCAGCAACAACAACAACAACAACAACAACAACAACAAGCCCAACAACAACAAGCCCAGCAAGCGCACCAGCAGCAGCAGCACCAACACCACCACCAACAACAGCAGCAGCAGCAGCATCAACAACAACAGCAGCAGCAGCAACAGCAACAACAGGCCGCCCACCAACAACAACAGCAACAGCGCCCACCACAAGACGGAAGACCAATGCAGCCATACCCACCGCAGGCTCAAGCATATGGTCAGCATCCGGGACAGCCAGGTCCGTATGGAGCCCCTGGTCCATATCCAGGCATGCCATATGGTTACCAAGCACGCCCAGAGTACGGAATGAGACCGCCAATGATGGGTCCAAACGGACCAATGCCCCCACACACCGTCATGGGTCCTAATGGTCCAGTTCCAGGTTATCCTCCCGCTCCGGGTGCACCAGCGGTTCCAGGCGGACCTGTTCCTCATGAGTATCCACCACACGGGTTTCCACCTTATGGTTACTATGCACCTTATGGTCACCAGTACCCCCCAAGCCCTTACGGTTATCCTCCACAAGGATACTACGGACCGCCACCATCATCTTACCCACCCGGGATTCCACCACGAGGTTACCCTGCGCCAGGAGGACCAATGCCAGGTTACAATCCAGCCGTACGTCCAGGCTATCCAGCGGATCCAAACGCACCGCCTGCCGGATACTATGGTCCACCTCCTCCTCATATGCAACAACCTCCACCGCAAGGTCCTCCGTCGCAACAGGGTGGTTTCCCAAACCCAGGAAGCAGACCAACACCACCCCCACAACAACAACAGCAACAACAACAACAGCAGCAACAACAACACCAACCAGGCCAACCAATGCAACAACAACACGGGTACTATCCAGCACCGTATCCAGGCCAAGGACAACCACCACCAGGATCCGCTCCATACTATGGCCACCCCGCCGCCCATCAAGGCGGCCCTCCTCCACAGCAAATGCCATCCCCGCAACCACCACACCAACAAGTCACGGATGTTTCTCCTTCCCGTCCCCACTTTGAAGGAGCCCCGCCACAGCAGTCGCCATCTGGTGGTGTAGGGTACCCGCAGCAACAGCAGCCGGGGATGCTTCCATCTCTCAACAGCGCGATTGAACATGCGCGGTTGGATGGTAGTCCAGGATTGAGGAATGCGGCAGCGGTTTTGCATGGAGCTCAACATCATCCGTCGCCATTGGGTGGTGGTGGTGCTGTAGATGGTGGTTCGGATTCTCCGATAAAGCAGCAAGAATGAAAGGGAGATGGTGATGTTTGGGACGCGTGATTCTTTGTTTTGGCTCTTTTTGTTTTGTTTTGTTTTTTTTTGAAGTTTTTGAAGTTTTTGGAAAATGACTGTATTATAATTATGTCTGCGAAGGAAAAAATAAAGAAAAAGAAATCATTTTTAAAAGAGATTAAGTCGATGAATATTGATATAAACACATTGCCTGGTGTTCATATAGAATCGCGATTATTCTATACCTACAGGATCAAACTTTCAAATGACTGTCAAAAAAAAAAAAATGCATGAAATAAAAAATTAATACGTATCGCTGATACGGAAACTTGTGGAATGTTTTGTGCGTGCAGCCATAAGTTTGTATCCAAAAGAAAAATTATTGCGTTTCGGTCTCCAAACCAAAAAGTACCACAAAAGTCCGCAACGCAGCAGAGAGAGAAGGCAGACACCGCATAGTACGATATACCTGTACTTTTTGTATTCCAAAGAAGTTGCCCTTGAGACCGTGCGATGCTGATGAGGTTGTGGATCGAAAAACCTAACATTTTCTCCATCAAGGTTCAGACACCCAACCAACCAAAAGAACCAGCCCTACGCAACTTGAATATAGTTGAAAGAAGATATTATAGCAGGAGACCAGAAGAATAGATAAGAAAAAAAAAAGTCTTGAAAAATGGATCTCGAAGCGGATATTACAACTTTAGACCCTTCCGAACGTTTAAGTAAGTTCCAAATCATGTTTTTTAAATATGTTGAAGAACCAGAAACAGAGAAAAGGCAATTATGGACACCCTCATCTGACAACAAAAACTTTTTTCATCCTCGTGTATAACTAAACACAAAATTTAAGATGCCCTGAACAAGGTTTTACACAAGTGTAACCCCAAACAGCGATCTACGCATACAAGGGAAAAAATTGTTCTGTATTCATCAACAACGAGTAGTTTATCACTCACATTGCAATACAATCAACAAAGTAACTCCATCGCGTTGACGAATTCAAGTTCCCCATCATCATCATCACTTGTCGCGAACAATAGCATTGATGCTAGTACTACTACCACTGTCCATGAATCCACAAGTTTGGCAGCACAACAATCGAATCCAATTACAACACCACCACCTCCCCCAACAACACCCGAAACTACAATCACAGAATCAAGCACAGCCATCCAAAAGTATTTCACAACCAACACAAAGTCGCCTTGGAAACGCCTCATCTACGCTGTCGCTGGGATCTTGTTTCTCCCTGAATCGCCACATCCGTGGGGTGGATCGAGAACGAAACCAGGGTATTCAGAGTGTCAAGCAAAGACGGCGCAGGAACTGCTATTGTATTTGTTGACGGGCGCTTATAAGAGCTATTGGGGGTGTCGTGGGAGTAAAGTCTTGGAAGTGTTGGGGGAGGCTTGTAATGTTGTTGTCGGGCTAGAAACGGGTGGGTACAGAGGCGTTGGTTGGGAGATGGGTTTGGAAGTTGAAGGTAGGCACAACAACTTGGGTGTTGAGGCTGCGAGCAGAGTGGCGGTTGGAAGGAATCGAAAGGGACAGGACTTGATGGATGAATTGTGTTTGAAGGGAATGAAAAAGTGTGGCGCGATTGAGTGGTATGGAGCTGTTTATTTGCCTGTGGATGTTCGAAGTTGGTGGAGTGATTTTGGCAGCGGACGCGTGGGGAATGTTGGTGAGGAGGAGGATGTGGACCAAGTTCTCTTCACGCCGCGACGAGGAGCGAGAAGAGAGAGCAGAACACTTGGCTAATCCCAGCTATATAAATAAAATAAATATGTAATAATATTAGATAAAAGAAGAGAATTATTTTAACAATAAAAAAAACAACAAAAACAATGACAGAACCTGAAGCAGACAGTACTCTGGACAACAAGGACACAAACACAGACTTGAATTCAATGTTTGAAAACGAACCCGAGCAAGTAATTTCAGAGACCAACAACAATAACGATGAAGAAGAAGACGATGAGAAAGATGAGCAGCGAATTGAAGCACTCAAGAAACAGCAGCAGCAAAAAGCCGAAGCCGAACTGAAAGAAAAGGAAAAGAGTTTGGCTTCACTGGACTCAAGTGCAGCTTTTGTGCCCGGGGCTACAATCTGGGCCAAGGTTAAAGGCTATCCATGGTGGCCTGGACGGGTGAGTTTCAATTCTTTGCGTCTTACAACTGCTTATGCTCAAAATAACACTCTTTTCTTTTTGAAATCTGAAAGATTGAAGACGAGCAGAACTTACCAGCCAATATCATCGACATCAAACCGCAGAAAACCACTCAGCCGTTTTCGCCGATTCTATTCTTTGGGACGAGAGACTAGTACGTTTCACTTTGTTTTTTATTCTTTGCACTTTCTATCCTGTTGTTGTATGTTGGGGATGGTGACGGGCTGAGATGTCGGGTGCATGATGTCCAGACAACCGAGTTGCCGAATTCTATAATTACATACCGAACGGGAAGGGAGAAACTCTCATCCCTTAGTTAATGCATATTCGTTTATGAGCTTGTATTGAAGAGACGGACGAATATTCACCCTTTCTGACGCTAACGCATTTTTTTTTCACAGTGGTTGGATCTTTCACGACCAATTGAAACCATACGACGCACACAAGAATGAACTCAGCAACAAAAGTAAACAGGCCAGCTTCTTGAAGGCTGTTCGGGAATCATTGGACCCCAGCTGTTTAGATTCAACTCGAGCTGCCGCCACTCCAGCTGGACCCAAAAAATCAACTAAACGAAAGAATGAAGACGGCGAACCTGTGGAAGAAAAGAAAAAGAAAAAGGCAGCAACTGCAGTGGCTGCTTCAAATGGCGAATCGGAGGCAAAGAAAGTAAAGAAGGACCCAGCTCCAAAGGTGAATCTGGATTATCACGTGCATATTACTATTCGTTTTCTGCAATCAAATATCTAACATCGGCGCTTTTCTAAAATCCGCTTTTGCGTTCTTCAGAAGCCCGCAGTAGAAATAAAGAAAGAAGAGCCAAGTAAGTAGACGCCTTTGTTTACTTGATTAAAGTAGATTTTGACACTTTGTTTTGGCATGAACAGAAACGCCCGAAGAGAGACTCAAGCGACTAAGGAGCAAACTTCAGAACTTTCTACAAAACGAACACGATACAGTGAGAAGCATTTTTGGGATTATTGCTTGCTTCACTCACGATTCAACACGTAGGCTGAACACCACGCCAAAGCGGATAAGTACCTAAAGGAAGTCGAAGTATTTGAAGTGACTGTTGATCTATTATTGGTATGGGAAAAGGTTTTCTTCAACTTTGTTTCCAATCGTTTCTCCTTCAGAACACGAAAATCGGGAAAGTTATGCGCCGCATTTCTGAAATGCCCTTAGAAAACGACACACACAATATCATTGGGAGGTCGAAACTGGTTGTCGACAAATGGAAGACTGTTGTGGATGCTTGATGGAATCATCGTCTTTTTGGAGTTAATTTAGTGTGGTTTGTAAACTGGACTTGAATCATCAATTCGTTCTATCCAAGAATAAACGATTGAATAAAAAAAGATGCAACTAGTTATGGTGTTGTAACTGATGGAAGATCTGGTGTGGCTTTTTGGGCGTATCCAAGGAGCAACAAGAGTTTAGCATTGAATGCTACTATGCCGCCCAGTCACCAACCGGTTTCTTAGTGTAGTGGTCATCACGTTCCCTTCACACGGGAGAGGTCACGAGTTCGATCCTCGTAGAAACCAGGGAATGACGTATTTTGGATAAGTACCAGGTCAGGGACTGATACCAGTGCGAAAACAGGCATCCAATGAGTAACTTCCGTTATTGACATCGCTTTTGAGACTAGCTTTTTTCCAATTTACTGCCTCAGTATATCGGCGAAGGTGGCCAAGCAATGTAGTAGTCAATATGCACCAGTTGGTGGTATGCATTGTCAATAAACAATTTCGTTTTTAATCATGCCGCCCGCCGTTAATTTATTGAATACAAGAAGATATATCAGTTTTTCCTGCCCAGTTCCTTCGTGTCTATAATCCCAATCATTACCAAAAGTTATCTGCTAACCACTGCAAAATGACAGTAGCCCCATTAAAAAGTCTTCGTCAAGAGAATAATTAAATTCAATCTACTGTATTCGTGTGTGCAACAAAACACAACAAAAAAAAAACACAATAAAAATGCTCAGTGCTTGAAAACAAAGTCCAGTCTGTCATTTCCTTTCTGCGTCGTAGTAGCATCGTACTCGTCCTTTTCGTCTTGAGATTTCGCGTTCCAGACAGCAGCTCTTTGCTTGTTCAAGCGGACGTACAAGAATTTCTGGTTCAGCCAGAGGAGAATGGTGACTGTTGTAAACGTAAAGATGATGTAGTTTCCGACGTGGTAACGTGGAGCATCCCATGGTTGGTAGATTTGGTTTGCGTAGACTCCATAAATATTGGCAAACGCGATAATCAAACCAGACGCGACCGTACGCTTTCCAAGTGGCGCCGTGTTTTCAGTCATCCAAGCAATGTTGAGTGGGTGGACAGATGGAGCCGCCGAAATGACGAGAGTGGAGAAGAATCTGAAGAAGGGCAGGTTGTTAGAATTGCGGTCAGTGAAACGCAAGGTTGCAAAACTTACAAGACACCTCTGGAAGAATCGTCAGGCAAGAAGTTGAGAAGAATGAATCCAGTAAGTTGCCACACAAACGCAGCAACACCATGGAAACCACGTTCACCAACGCGGTCAGAGTTCCAAGACCACAGAGTCATGGTGATAAAACCAAGCAAGTACCCTGGTGCAGTAAGCGCGTTGGAGATGTACACGTTGAACCCAAATGAGTTGATGATGGAAGGCAAGTAAGTTCTGAACGGCACACCAGGCGTCAAACCAATGGAAGTCATGACCAAGTGGCCCCAGACCTTGTAGTCTTTCAAAGTTTCAATCACATCAGCAAATTGGACACGAGTCTCGTACTTGAGCTTGAGCAAGTCATCACGAATGACTCGAGTAACTGCAATTTGGACATCGCGTTCATTCTTGAACCATCCGCTGAAGTTGAGACCACCCTTCGTGTAGTATGCAGACCGTGGGAATGCAAATGCAAAGAGAAGCGAAGTAAAGATTGTGAGGGAACCTTCCACCAAGAACAGCCAGCGCCAGCCAGCGAAACCAAGTTGACCATCCAATTGGAGCAGTCCGGAAGCCATGATTCCTGATACAGCAGAAGCAATAGACTGCACTCCCCAGAACCAGGATAGTCTAGTGGCAAGCTCATTCTTCTTGTAGAATGATCCCTGTTCGAACATTGAATTGTTAAACCAAAAGTCTTGTAAGTTATGAAGAAGCTCAAACTTACCAAGTACACAAGCGTGGCTGGAATAACACCTCCCTGAGTGATGGCAATCAAAGTACGAACCAAGTAGAACTGTCCGGCATCTTGGATGAATGCATGACTAAATGTGACAACCCCCCAAGCAAAGACCAAGAATGGGATGAATCGGTGGGGCCCGAAACGTTTCCCCAAAATGGAGCCAGTGAAAGCAAAGAGGGAAAATACAACTGAATATAACGATCCAGCGTTGTTGACAACGTCGTTCTTGAAGCCAAGGGACTTTGGCAAACCAGCTGAAATGGCGTTGGAGATATTGGTACGGCAGATGTTGAGAATAAAGGTTGAGAAGAGAATCCAGGGCATTAAGCGAAGCTAAGTACGGTATGGATGTCAGGTTGGTAACGCTCAAAAACCTTAAGTAGCTTACTTACATCAACAATGCGTCGCACTCTTGACTCCTCCTCATCAGTGTAATCCAAATCGGCAACATATCCTTCTGCTTCAGCGGCAACGAAAACGTTGTCTTTCTTTTGAATGGAAAGGTCTTCTTTCTCTTGGCTCATGGTTTTGTGATTGAAGAAAGTCTGGGTAAAAACGTTTCCGTATTTATAGGCTTCTTAATGGGAGAAAGGCGGAATCCGCACGCTGGCAGTTTGAGAATTAGTAAATGTTTCCGTGCTAATTGTGTAACCCAATTACCAAAGGATTTTTGCATACCCTGTGGTATCAGTTGCAGGGACCTGGAAGTAGAATCTGGATTAGAAACAGCGTCGGTTCTAGGACGCTCTCTTACCTACTACGTCCTGCAGCCCTGGGCCCCTGATGGAACTTGGTCGAGTTTAATTTCGCACGTGCTATAGACTTATGAAGCCGTGTCATAACAAATAAGCCACCTTCGAATCGATTTCCAAGCACATACATCAAAGCACGTGCGAATGGAGACTGCTCCTTCTATGTAGCCTGGAGGTAGAGAACCGGTTTCTGTGGTGGTCGAATTGTTCAAGTAAGCAGCAAAGCAGGAATAGTGGAGAACAGTTTAAAATAGGCCGAGCAATAGCAAGTCTAGCACGATGTCATCAAGTGAGTTGCTTTGTTTTCCACTTTTATTCCAACCAACACTGAAACACACGTCATGCTGAACGACAGAATCTTGCATACCGTTGTCGCAGCCAAGCACGGCGATGTTGAAATGACATCATCAGAGTACGATGACCTCAAGGAGCATCAGACAATGCACGACTTTGACGATTTCAACCCCGATGAAATGGATGAGGAAGTCGCCGAAGACATGGATGAAATGGCACTACTGGCAATGATGGATGCACAGGAAGACTCGCTGCTGGTTGCGCAGCGGCTGTTCCGCAGCGGGGCTGTGGTCACTGACGAGTCTCTGAGAGTCCTCGAACGAAGTCACATCGCTCAGCTGTACGCTAGCGGCTTTGTTGCCATCGACGGACTGCTTGATTTGGGAACTGTTTGCGAGGCGAGAAGCATTGCGCTTTCCCTGGCTGAAGGCGGCGAAATGACGCCAGCAGCGCTGGTTCGAATGGAGGATGATCCGTTCAGAGACCGCAGTGCACGGGACGATGTTATTCTGTGGTGAGTGCTTGCGCAGAAGATGTGACTGAAGCTGATTTGGTGCCAGGCTTCACAGGAACGAATATCCTGCTTCGCATCCGGCGTTGGATGTGGTCATGTCTTTGCTGGAAGGGGTTCAGGTGGATTTGGCACAAGCAATCTGCCTCAATGGACCAGTTGAATACCAATTGTCTGTATTTAAAGGAAATGGTGGTCGTTATGATAGGCATCGCGATGCATTCCCAGTGGACGATCCTGAAGACACAGATCAAAGGTTTGTCTTTGTTCGAATTGGCGCAACACCTACTGAAAGACTACGCAACACAATAGAAGAGTTTCCGTTATTGTATATCTTACAGATGACTCTCAATCAAGTCAAGGTGGTGGATTGAAAGTATTTCGACCCATCGGCAGTGAACAAACAATTGAAGCGGTTGCTGGACGTGTTGTCGTTTTCTTGAGTGGAGTTGTCGATAATGAAGTTCTTCCCGTATACAATATGCATGCGTCGGTTTCAGCGTGGATGCGTTAAATAAAAGGAGGATGAGTCATACATTTCTTTACTTTTCTAATCTCGGAGTTGCTCCAGCATCTCCAGCGCCTGATTACCAAGTGTGTTCGTAGAAACCTTGCGTTGCGTCCATATCCCGCTAGTTCCACTCAATGGCCTCCGTTTCCCACTGGCATCCAAAGTGGAACTGACAGGGGCATCCAGTTCAAGGGAGCCCCCTTTAAGAGATGCGAGAATATCATCCATCATATTCCCGCCTTTTGAAGAGTTTCCGCTATCCGCTTTTATTGTCGGCAACAGTTTAGAACTTGATATTGCTCGCTGCAATTCCCGCTCCTAGGATATAAGTTAAAAAACCGACACGATGCGAAAAAAAAACAGACAAATTACTTCTTGCAGGCGTTTCCTCTTCTCTAGTTTTGCCAATCGGTCTCTTTCGATAGTATTTTCTTTTTCAGCTCTCTGGAAAAAAAAACAGCATTAAAAACAGAGAAAGACAGCGAGACAGATCATCCTACTTCATAACTCTGTAAAAACAGTTTGAACATTCCAAAAAACTCATCAAACGGAGTCTTTTCTGGATCTTCTCCAAAAAACGATACAATCCTTCGAAATCCGGATTCCAATTTGGTCATTCTGGTTGTCAACTCATTCACGCTTGTAGAAGCAGTTTCTGAAAAGGGCTTCACTGCGCCAATATACAAGTCAACATTTTCAGACTTTTCCTGAGTATTGGAGAGGGTTTCAATGACTGAGCACATTTCTTTGAGTCCCTTTTGGAGGATCTTCAAGTCGGACTTAAGCACTTCAATACTCACTATTAAAAGATATTAACCGATGGAGACTTTTGTATTGGGAATTTCTCACATCTGGCTGCAGGAATACAGTCCAGCAACTCCTTCGCAAAGCCCGACAGATCAGGGAATTTTTCATCTATAACATCTGCTAGAAAATGAAGAAGAGACCCCTTTCCTTCAGTCGATTTTACATCGGCCAGCTGACGATTTGGAAAAATCAATTTTGTAGATGGCTGTGAGTTCGCTCCCGACACACACCTTATTGATGCTATTGATTCGAAAACCGTGCACAGAGCCAATAAAAGTACCCGAATTCATGAAATTTCCAAGAGAAAGCACGATCTGGTGGGCGCTTGTTTCAGCATGTGTGGATTCAAAGTCAATGAAAGGGGTTTCAAACCTCCAAAACTTTCAGAAACTTTTCGCATTTATCCAAGCAAGAAACCGCTGACAAACCATAACCAAGATCCTGCGTAAAGAGCAAGACGGAGGTTTTAACTCTATCATTTACGCCAGTCCTTCGAAACAAACCTCGTCTAGTGCTTTGAACCTCTCCGCAAATGATAATTTAAATAGAATAGAATTCATTACGCCATTTCGGGAAGGAATATCCAAGATCTGTTGGGGGGTTCTTGCTCAAAGAAAGATCGAGGAATCAAAAAAATTGTGATTCTATACCGTCATCAAAAATTGTTCAGCTTTCCTCAAGCTCGCAAATTCGCCTTTGAAGGCTTTGAGCGTTTTCGTCTAAAATACTGGTTGTGAAAAAATATCCAAAAATTAAGATTGCTCCACCTCATCCTGAGTAGGGAGGAAAACAATAAGTTGCTTGATGATGGACTCAGAAACAATCTCTTCATTGATTGACATCACAGCCTTCACCAAATCACTGGCAGAATACTGACGCAAGCGTCCAAGCATAATCACTAAAAACCGTGTCATCAAGTTTGGTTTCAGTTATGCTTTGCTGAACCATAAGAGGCGCAGCCGAAATACTCAACTCATATTTTGTGCCTTTTTTCCATCAATCAAAGTCACTTCGGTAGGCTTTGTTGAATTTGACATTCCCGGGACTGAATCGCTTTCCAACTTGATTTGCTCGTCACTAACAACTGGTTTCAAAACTTTCGGTTTGACACCAAATCTTGTTTGGATATCTTTGAAAACTCCTTCTGCATCCAATCGCGTCTCAAGGTCCGTTTTGCTGGGACTATCCGCAGAAACGGCAATCGACAATGATACAGAATTTATCTTCTTCAACCACATTGATTCTTTGATGACACCATCTGGAAGGCGATCCCATTGGAGTCTTCGCACTTCCGTAGTTGGTTTATATTTTTGCACCCGTTTGGGCAGTCCAATTGGTGGGGCAGGGGCCCCCGGCATGGGTGGAGGTGGCGGTGGCGGACCTAATGAATTGACTTCAGGAGCAGGTGATGACTGTCTACCTGCCATGCCCGGAGGAGGTGGTGGTGGAGGTGGTGGAGGTGGACCACCTATGATTTGGGTTCAGATGCTATTCGAGATTTGAAATATTACTTGAAATTTACCAAAAACTTCTGGAAGAGACGGAGGAGGTGGTGGTGGTGGAGGGGCTGATCCGGGTGGCGGCGGGGGAGGAGGTATTCCTGCAAACGGTTGGTTATTATTGAATCAAACTCGCCAGAAATTACCATTCGTTATTTGCGGCGGCAGTGGCACAGAGGGAATTGGTAATGGACTGGGGCTTGTTACAATGGCCGGAATGATTGATGTGGAATCATCCGGAATAAAGGCTGCAGAATCCACCTTTTGCAAGACGCCCTGATTGGCGGTAATAGCCGCGTATATTTGTCCAAGGTCTTGCTTTAAATTCTGCATAAATGAGTCCTGCTTCAGCTTTAATCGAGCAAGTTTCTGTGATTGATCGTCGAGATCCATTTCCTTTTGCCGCAAAATATCCTGCATCGCTGAAAACTTCATGATGTCTTTTGGATTGCTTTGTTCTAAAAGTAGGACATGAACTTCCATACTTGATGGTTACAACTACACACCGGATCGCGGAAACTCCAAATCTCGCTCCAATTTCCTTTTCTCTGATGTTATTTCGGAGAGTTTCAGCTTGGTTTTGACTATATCAGCCTTTAACGCCTCCATTTCATCCAGCTGGACAAAACCTTGGAGTATTTCATCGACAGGTACTCGATAGGTGTCAAGAAAATCACACTGCAGTCCTTTTCCGTCCAAAACCATCTGAGAAAGCAGCTTATCAACAAGTTGCAAGAACTTTGTCCTTTGATTCCCAAATATTAATATCCAAAAAAGCCAAAAATCGAAAAGGCATTAAAACAAACCTAGACACCTCATCAATCATTCTCGTTGGAATCAATAAATTTTTCAAAATTGACTTCACGTATTCCCTCCCTGATATATCCTGCTTATAGCTCTCCATCAGTACATCCAGCACCTTGTGTTCGTCTTCCATGTCGAGGATATCATCACAGATCCCTGCATCAATTCCATCCACAAACTCATCGTGATCTAATTGCGCTCGTGCTTCAAATTCAGTAACGTGGACCATGATTCCAGAATTTTCTGCTGGGGCCCAAGTTTTTAGCTTCTTGAAAATTCGAAAGAGTCCACATGTTGTCAATTCATTGCGCAGATGGATTCGATATTCTAGTTGTGACGGAACTTGAACAATGTATCGGATCAATGCCAATGCTGAGATCTTCAACAATAATTAACACACTAGTAAACGGAACTATCAACTGATTTCTGCTAAACTTACTAAATAATCCTTCATATCTTTATGTGCCTTTTCTCTGTTCATCGATACGATCCCAGCTACAGAACTGGCATCCTTTTTCGGCCCGCTGTATCCCTTTGATCCAACAAGACTCCCAAAGGTTCCCCGACTTTCAACAATCTCCGAAATAGTTAACAAAAATCTCTCAAAAAGCCGTAGATTACTTTGCTCTGAGCGGTATGTCTCAAAAGCACGAATCACTAAATTGTGGCCTTTTGGATAATTCAAAGCGACAAGAGCTAGAAGAAAGTCTGTTGCAGATGTCCGGGACGGAAGAATTGGAGAATCTAATGAGAATGTGAGGATATTGATCCATTCTGGTCTTGCCAGAAGGTCGTTGATTTCTCTCTACGTCACAAAACCATGGCTTAACAAAAGCATTGAAATCAACAATGCAGAATACCTCATTGTTGACTGCTATTTTCAGAATCTTGAGAATTTCGAGCTCGGCTTCAACGTATTTTTGTTTTCTGATGTCAGAGGTGTTTAGAACTTTTCATTGTGGTTGGTTTGCAACGTACTTTTCCTTCTTTCCGTGAATGCTTCGGAGCAGCGTAAATAGTACATCTAATCCGCCAAGATCCAAGAACTGCCGCAGCCATCTGATGATACATTCTCAGTTTCTCAAAACCGAGACCAATGTTCTCTCACCCTTCTCCGCTAGTTTTGCATTGTATCCTCAGCTGCGCTAAAATATCTTTGACGGGTATTCCATTTCTCCCTCCAGATACGCTACCCCCACCTCCATGTCCGCTGCCACTAGAATGCGAAGAAGACCGTGTGACGAACTGAACAATCGAGTTCGTCATTGATTTCCCAATTGAACTGGTCAAGTATGAATTCGCGTTCCTCAATGCATCTATATAGAACATTGGTGGCTTTTCTGCGTCTTGGAGAACTGAGTGGCCAGCAGTTGATGTACATTGACACTGTGATAATTTCCCGTGAGTTGATACAATTGAGGAGGATGCAAATCTAGAGCAGCAACTTACGTACACCTGCTTGATGAGTTGGAGTTTTTGATCTTTTGGGAATCTTCGCATTGACTCCCGTTTTGAATCAGCATGACCACCCTAAACAAAAGAAAAAAACAAATTCAGACAAGCATGAATTAAGCTTGAGATAGAGAGAGAGGGGCATTCTCGCTGATGTTAATTTCGCTTTTGAAATTATAATTGCGAGTCGCGTTTTTTTTTTTCAACATACACAGTCCAACGCCATCTCAAACAGCGCAGACAAATCTTCGTCAGAGACTTCAGCTGCTTTCTTTGGCATTAAATCAAACTGGACGCAAATGCTGACGAATTCATCGTGTTGCGGATTTGAGTTTGAAGAGCTGAAGATACTGGTCGCGTTTGATGAAGACCGAACATGGCTAGAGTGATGTAAAGCGGATGCAGATGACGAATTAAATAGCGTTTTGAAGTCAGAAAACTGATGACGAGTTGTGCATCTGAATTCGATGCATTATTGAGGCTGTTTTATTTATCAGATATTTTATTTTGTATTTGTCCAAGTCCAACATGCTCTCCATATTCAAAAACACAACTCTATATACGGTAAAGCAGAAATAACTTATCAATCAAAATTCATTGTTCACGCCCTGGTGAAGAACGCGTCCACCCCATAGTACTGACGATACAACCACGAAATACCCAGCAGAGTGTCCTTGTTGTAAATTTCCAACCCTTCCTCCTGAATAAGTTTCACCAAAGCCTCCTCTTTGCTGGATACTTTGACGAATTCCTCAATCTGCGATCGCAGGACGGCATGGAGATCAACAGCCAACACAGCCTCCTGCACCTGTTTCCTGGTTGGCACAAACTCAGCACCATCACTTGATCCTCGAATCCATGAAACAATCCCAGCATCAGCGCCGCTCGCCTCAACAGCATCCCCAAGAACCCTTCGCACTTCCTCATCCCCCAAAGTCCGTTGCAGCCAAAAAACAAACCCATTCCCATCTTTCGTTACATGCTCCAACTCGACACCAGCACCTGAAAGCTCATCTCCATTCAAAGAACCCAATAAAGCCGCCAAATCCCTACCCAACCGACTCGCACAAATATCATGCGCGCACATTTGCTCCCACGCCATCAAATCCCCAATCGACTTCAAAAGCCGTAACCGTGGGAACCGTGAGCAAGTTTGGATCGTGGCTGCTCGCATCACACAGCAAAAACTGGGATGTTGGAACCGTTTGGATTGTCGCTCAATGACGGCAAACAATGCGCGGACCGTTTCGTCTGTGGGTAGAGTTGTTGTAGTTTGTTTCTTGGATTCCCGTTTTAGCATGAGTGGTTCATCGTCGCTGGATGTGTCTTCTGGAGTTGTGACTTGGTGTAATGGGCTAGCACCGACGACAGTCTTGTCATTGACTTCAGTCAATGACTTTAGAACTTCTAGTGTCTCGTGTTTCAAGAGAAGCATGTGAGCCAGCGGTTCGTGGCCGACCCATTGGAGGACACGGAGTTA
>JAIVFH010000269.1:0-36554 GCA_025765595.1 Obelidium mucronatum
CATTCTTTCCACGCGAAATCGGTAAACTTGCACAGGGACTCTCGTCCATAGAACGGCTCGATGCAAGGCTATTATGTACTCCCCAGCTCGCCATTCCAAGTAGAGTTTTGTACTTTCCAGGACAAACACGTGGATCCTTCAAGAGCATTTCAATAACCCGTTTTTGTTCGCATGTTCACCGCCATTCGAAGCAGGCGGATCTTCTGAGGATCCAGGGTTGAAACGGGATAAAACGAATACTAGTGTCTTGATGAGTTTCAACATTTGCCATTTCTTTCCAGCTTCCATTGATATGGGCGATACGGCAGGGGTTGAATAGAAATCCGTTATGATGTTCAGGCTCTCTTTTTGCTTCTATATCATTGGTTGTCATCATAACGTGGAAGAGAGCCACCTTGTATTTGAATGTAAGGATTGCCATCCCTTTAGCGTCAAGTCATTCCTTTCCAGGAACTCCCACACTGTTAGTTTGGATGCTTGTAGATGCGAACTGCAGTGCCTCCGCGCAAATGAGTGATCTGCAAGTAGTAGAGGTGCAAGTAGATGCTTGGAGGCAAGGGCGATTGAGACCAAATGTGGACGAGATCGGGATATGTATAAGGATTTGCGAGAGTATGTCAAACACTAATACTGGTCCACCTGGGTTCATTTGGTAGGAGCTGCAGTACAAGTTTATTTTGTCACTTTGGTGCTTCAACAGACACCAGCATAAATTTTGCATTTTTTGAAGTCCGCTTACTCTGCCTGACCACATCATGGAAATGCATTATTTAATAAGGCACTTGTTTATTCAAAGTGATATATTCGCCATTCTTTTAAACTTTGCACTTGGCGGGCAGTTTATTTTTCCCTCCAATGGTTGAAAACGTAAATATTCACTGTATTCACTCACTTGAATTCAAGTTATTCAACGGGATTTGAAGAGAATCCTCCACAGCCTTCCAAAACCCAACAACTGTATGACGGCTCGTGTTTTCCAAACCACCAAGACACTCCCATCCACCATCAGCAACACCTTCCCCCTCCACTTCCTTCTTGTACTTTCTCCCACACTTACTCTTTCTCACCTTGAAATGCGATCTGTAATGCTGAACCATGTTATCACGTCTTGCAAACCTTCTTGCACAGTCTTCCTTGTAACAGACGTACGGCTTGATTCCATAATGAGTTCTCATGTGTCTTCTCAAATGACTGCTGGAAACCAGGAACGCGTCGCATTGAGGACACTGGTACCCAACCAAATCGAGATTCTTGCTTCCAGTAACGTACTTTGAATGCTTCAAAACTTTTCTTCTCTTTCGGGGTGTTGCTTGGCCAACGCGTCGGCGTTTGGAGTTCAAATTGTCAGCCGCGGAATCGGAGTCATCGGAATCAGAATCAGAGTCAGAATCAGAGTACGTGTGTTTCAGCTGAAATTCAGGATCGGAGTCTGTTTCATTTGGATCGTTTTCACGGGTCTGGACTTCGTCTGGGGATAAATCCAAGGCAGGGATACTTTCAAACAGGGAATACAATGGAGGAGGGGAAAATTCAGGGAGAAGGAGTTCGCTGCTTGCTTCGATGCGTGGAGTAGTGTCATTGATTGGTACTGGAACGGCAATTTCGAGACACGGGAATGTTACAGTGTGTCGGGCCCGAAAGGAGTATCTTGCAGCGGACATTCTTGAATTATTCTTGAAATTGAGTCTTGGAGTGGTTTAAAGATAAAAAAAGCCGCATATTGAGATACTTCTTTCATTTTAACTGCGAGAAAGAGTGTGGGAGTGAGAAACAAACACGAAAAAAACACAGCCTTCCACCACAGCATTGTTTGTTTCTTCCTCTGCCGTTTGAGCGAATTTTCAACGTGTTTTGCATTAAATCAAGACGCAGAGAATTCGAGACTTTGTGGGATTCAGGATTATGTCAGCACAACAGTAATTTATTTTATGATGGAAAGTACAAAGCCAGATGCGCCATTCTCCTGCACGCTCTCTTGTCTGTGAAAATATCTGGTGTATTGAGCATTGTTCGGAGCTCCGTCAATTGTCGTTTGTTATCAATGTCGCGCTTTTTAAAAAAATTAGAACAAGCGACCAAACGAGCTCCACTCACGTTTTTTAGTCGATCCGATTTCAAAAGCGCAAATCGATTGTCGTTTCCAACATGTCGTCCAATTGCGAAATTGACGTCGTATGTTCCTGTTGAAGAATATTTACCCTTTGTATCCATCCATTCGTGAAGTTTTACCTGGCCCGGGATTCATTTCCTGTGTAAATATATAAAACATTTAATCCAAACGGGAATACAAGTTGATCTTCTCATGCTGTAACTCACCCGCATGATCTTCTTGTCCATGAAACTCTTCTTTTCAATACTGTTCAGCACTTCTCGTTTCGAGCTGATGTGAGAATCCAATAAATGGACAAACGTTTTTTGTTCGTAGTTATCCGGTCCAGGCGTCTGCAAGAATCATGATAATGTTAACCTCTCCACATGAACACCTACTACAAACTAAAAATAAACATGGTTCAAACCTCTTGCTTCAATTCAGGAAACCGTTCCACGTGTGTAACACAAACCCCAAGAATAGAAGATGGTTTAATTGCCATTAGTCTCGACAGAGTTGTAACCTGAAAAAAAACGAATCCGGAATAAGCACACAGTTGATGCGTATCAATGGAATAATAATTCCGGATGCAAAAACCTGATCCACGTCATACGATGCTGGGCCATTGTTCAAGGATGGGAGCTTTGGAAACCTGTCTGCACGAGGCCCTTTAAAATCTACAAAAGCAGCCGACAATATAAGTACGCAGTATTGAAAGCATCAAAATCAATTCAAACCTTTTACCCCGTTTGGCATCTATACGGACCTTTTCTTCAACGATGTCTTGATTCTGGAAGGAAAAGAAGTTTACCAAGTCCGACATCCAACCCAATTGCAAAAAAACATACCTCCAACCAACGTATTTCCTCGAAAAGATGCTAGCAATAACATGCAGCAAATAAAAAAAACAAGGCACAAGCCAATTGTTTGACAAGTTTTGGGGGGAACAAACGCAGGCGGATAAGTTACAAAACCGCAGCTGGGCTTAATTCTCTCCTCTGTTTGAGATGCCAGAGCCGATGGATATGCGAATTCATCCAGATGTAATCAGGAAAGCCCTTGTGATCGAGGAAAGGTATGACCCGTAACAACACATCTGTCCCCACCAAGAGCATTTTCTGAATGAGAAGTCTCAAATGGAACTTATTGCGAAGCTGGATTCGTGCGGAAGCTTCGAAAAAAGATTGTCCAATAATGATGAACGACTTTCTCATCAACCAACAACAAAGCCAAGACGATGGCGCTGTGGACTGGAAGTAAATAGCAACCCCTCAATGTCCAAACCCGATCTGATGCTCTTCATACTGTACTGACTCTGATGCGGATATGCAGATACGACATGCGGAGGGAGGCTCAGATTATTGTGCCCAACCTGTATCTCGGGCCATACTCCTGCGCGCGAGACAGAGCGCTGCTACAGTCATACGGAATCACTCATTTATTGGCGGTGTTTGACGGCAACGAGGGAAAGTTTATGAAAGTACATCCAGACCTGATCTATGAATACATGTGCGTAGGCGTTTTATTGTTTCGAACCACTGGAATTCAGCAAAAACCACGTCGTCTTGTTGATGCTGAGGAATATAGTGGATGGTTGTTGGTGGATACGTAGAGCTGATCCATCAACTCAAACCACAACTAAAATTCATATACGCCAGTCAAGTCACAGATTCCCATCAGGAAAACTTGATTCCCCACTTCCCAAGGGCTTCAAAATTTCTCGGATCAGTGCTTTCGAATCCAAATAACAAAGTCCTCGTGTTCTGTAATAACGGAATGTCAAGAAGTCCGTGTTTTGTAGTTGCCTATTTGATGGAGACGCTTCAGTGGGACTTTGCTACTGCATTTGGGTCAGTTAATATTCTTTCCTCCCTCGTGTCTTTGTTTAACCGTGACTTGTAAAAACAGGTATGTTCAAAACAGGAGATTCTGCATCAGCCCAAATGACAACTTCAAAATGCAATTACGGGTACATTTTGAAATTTCGAATTTTACTATTATTGGCTGGTGTAACTCATCTTCGCTTTCTTTTAGGAATACCAACCAATATACCAAGCGCGTTTACAGGCGACACAACAGACCAATCATCACTATCCCACATCTGCAGCCGTTTCTAGCAGTAGCGCAAGGGACAAACCTATGTGCCGGCAGTTCATCGGCAAGGAGCCTAAACGGCGGCAATTACCAGAGGACGATGAATTCGACAATCATTATGGAGATCATCAGAATAGCGGTTTTGGGATGGGTCGCCAAGAGGATACGGAGATGGAATGAGCTGTTTTTTGATGAGTGGGCTTAATTGGAATAGATTCATCCGCAGTATATCTGCATTCGTTTTGATGGCCGCGGTCAGGGATATTGTTCGAAAGTAGCAGATAAAAGCACACCAACTCTCCCATGTCGACTCGGTCCCCGATGAAATCGGGATGCAAATCTTTGCTTGGATCCGTCCTGACCGACTTCATTCCCTGCGTTGTTGTGTTAAGCCATTGACTAATCAAGAAGAGGTTGCAATTAATGTTGTATTCATTTAACCTCTTAAGAAACTATCACGATTTGACAGGAATTCAGCCCATACCCCATCGGCAAGCTCCAAACAGGCAGCCTCATTCTTATTCATCGCGTACTCTTCAATTAACTTATTGATGCTCTCTGGTAATTCACCACCCTGATGAACATTTAGAATTGAACGCGAAAGAGAAGTGGCGTCCATTGCCCAACTGTATTCTCCTATAAGCCTTGAATCTGCAACATCAATCCAAATCAACTTTTTCTTCCGATACTGGTGTTGATGATGATTCCTTCTCACGGTCAGGTACTTGAATCAAATTCGCAAGTACGCGCATCACCATGCTGGAATCCACCGTCGTGAAGTGCAAACAAGCACTTGTACAATCCAAACAACAAAATCTTGAGTTAAATCTTCCCGATGAATAGGAACACCAACAGGTGACATTATATACGCCGCCCCAGTTTCACCTTCAAAGGCCTTACAGTCGCCGGCAACAGATACAACCACATTCGTTTCATTTGCTGCTTTCAAATGCTTACATTCATGGAAAGCGTAGTAGATACTGGTAAATTCTGTATCAAGAACGACTTTGAGTGCATAGAATTCCCCCGGATTCCCATTTGTTCCAGCCCGGTACACTTTAAAGACGCGCCCAGTCGCGCCAGCACCAAGGAAAGCGTCCGTGTCAACAAGTTGTACATTAAAGTGTTTGCATGCTGCCAAGATAACATTCCCCCACGGGCTCATGGTCCCCGTACGGATAAAGTCCACAATTTTCTTCTTAGAGCCGCCTGCTGACCAAGAGACTTCCTCAATTGACCGAATAATGTGTTTTTCACGGGAACGAATGAGCCAGCATCGGCTTTTGTCAAAGAGAATAGCGAAAGCGTGTTCATTGAGATATTGGAGATAACGAACAACCTGGAGAAGAAGCGAAAGTTATTAAGTAAAGAACCCATGATTATCGCATTACTCAACTTTACCAAATCTTCTCCCTCCGAGAATCTCAAATTTCCTTCAAGAATAACAAACATGTCCCAAATCTCAGCGTTTGGAGCAATGCCGAAACGAAATTGCTCTGCCCCCCCAGTTTCACAAGCAAGCTGGTGTATATTTCGTGCACTATGGTGGGGCTCATCTCTGTGGGAGTACAATCCTCTGAGACTAGCGTGAAGATGGGGTCGGAGTTTGACGCTGGAAAAGAATCCCTTTTGAGGCCAACGATAATCTTCACTGTTTACAAGATTCACGTCAGGTCCCAATACATTGTGTAAGATTTGCGTCATTTTGACGTTGAAGTGTTTTCTGTCTACAAACAAGGATCATCAATCAGTCAACAATAACAAATATGTCAAGTTGATGCTGCAGGCATAATGTTGAAAGTATTTTTTTGCAAGCGCCTACGGCACTTAGATTTCACGCCTTCGGCATTCTTTCTTCAAGGCTACAGCAGGTGCGTTACACCCTTCCGATGAACGTCCTTGTTACCTGTAATGAGTTCCAACTCTTCAGATTCAGCGTCAGTCAGCATTGGATCCAATTCAGGATCATGTTTGTGTTTATAAAACAGATTCAATTGCTGAACTTGGCTGAATGTGGCATGTCCTAACTCATCGTCGGTTTTTGACGGAATGTGCTCTGAATGGCGAAGCTGCTCAACAGCTTTATGCAATTCAGCCAGTTGCTCCAAAAGATCTGGTGATGTTGAGTGAAAAAAAATGCAGGCTGGAGTGGAAATACAAGATGCCCTACCCGATGGAATGGATGATGTTCCTAGCATCTCGGGCTGCATGGCTTGACGTTGAAGTTGATGGTAAGTATCCGTTTTCCGAACCAAGTCTTCTCTCAACTGTTGAAGAGCACTGTCTTCACACAAGAAGACGCTAAGCTCGTCTTCCCCCCCTTCTGGATGGTCATTTTTCCACTCATCAATCATGGCTCTCTTGGAAGTGCTCAGTTTTGCTTCTGCTAATTGCATCGACGCTTCTGCCATGTCAATGCGTATTTGGATTTCCATCTTGAAGATAAAATTTTACAAGAGATATATCTTTTCTTTTCAGGAAGATTCCATCACCGAACAGCTGTGGCTGAACGAAGCATGCAGTGAATCCACTATTTTTTGTATATTGGATATTGATTTTAACATAACGTTTGCTCCCGTATATAATCCAATCAACAACAATCCTCCGTCCGCCAACCTGTCACCGCTCAGCCACTGCAAAGCTACTCAGATCATACAAATTGCGTTCAAGGTGCTAAGAGATTTTGGACTTTCAAGAGTTGAATCAGACGATAATGTAATCTCAACGGAAACCTTTAACTTGTTGTATCAGACCTCATTCATTCTATTTAAAAAGAAGCTCTCTTATTCTTCCCACATTTTCTACAAAAACAAAAAACAAAATGCTCAACTTCAAGTACACTTCCGCCAAGCCCTCGCCGCTGCCGCCGCGCGCCGTCCAAGCCGGCTTCAAGCCCGCCGCAACGCCGGCCGCTGCCATCGCCGCCGGCAGAGTCTACGTGCAAAACAACCGCAACGAGCCAGTGGCAACTTCGCTCAAAAACGCGACAAGAACTTTCAGCTCGAACTTGCTTCTGTTCAACAGCAACCAGGCGCCCGAGCAAGCCCCCAGACTGGCGACACACTACATGACTGGCGGTAAGGGCGATGGCAGCGTGCTGACCAGGGAGCGAACGATGGATCTGGTAAGTTGATTCCTTGTTGCTAAAAATAGTATTTTTGTTCTGAAATGTATTCCGACAGTATGAACGCCACAAGTACGCGTTTGACGACTAGTAGTCTTGGGCGTTCTCATTTTTCAGACAAGGAATTGCTTTATCATATTAACTTCAAGCAGTCTTGAAAATAAAAAAAACGCACATGCAACGTTGGATCACATCATTTTCCACTCAATGTATTGCAATTTAAGACAAACCCGATGAAAAAAACAAAGAAAAGCGTCCCCAAATCATAATTCTAAGCTACTACTTTGCCGCCGCAACCTCAATAGTTTCCAACACCCACTCCCCACCACTATCCACATTTTTCGACCGATGCAACTGCCACGTTCCATAATAGTGAGAATTCGTTCGGATCGCAATCACCTTAACAAATCTCTGGAAATTTACAGTCTTGATTCTTGCAAAAGTGTCGGACGGGATCTTGCTCACAGCATCCACCAAGTCATCCAAATTTACAATCTTTTGTCCATTGATTTCAGTGACCCAGGAGAGTGGATTGAGGTGGTACATTTGCGCTGGCGACCCTTCGTATACTACTGAACACAAGACTCCTTCAGGTACATTCTTGAGTTGTTGAAACACCGCCTTGTGTGGCACTAAACAAAGATTCAAATCAGTTTTCGAGATAATCAAAACATTTCACTTGAATAGCAGTCGACTTACTCTGGAAAATCGCTCCAGACCATCCCACAATCCTCTCTGAAGTATGAATACGCATCAAACTGGAGGGGACAGTCAAAACAATCTCCTTCTTATCTCTCATGATTGTCTTCAATATTTTTTAACACTTCATTATCAGTATTTGCATCCATTGCAAAGAAAAGATAATAATGACGCTTACCAATTCAAGCTCCTTTTTATCCGTCAACTTCATAATATCCATATAATTGGTCGTCGCTTCCCCATCCGCAGCCAACACCATATCCCCTTCCTTCAACAAACTCACCGCTTCCGTTCCCGAAGTAACCCTCCTCACAATCAAGACATTCCTACGACTCAAATGCGTCCCCTCAATCTTCTTGACCCATGTATCGGATAATCCCAGTACACGCGCATGCGCTACTTGCGCATACGTCAACTCTGCTTCCAACGTGTACGCTTCGATATCCAATGGGAACTTTACATTCGGGTCCGAGACCAGTTTCTTGACAATTTCAACTGTTGGTTGGATCAGGGATATCGGCATTCCCATAAAGAATTCGCTTTTTCCTTTCGACGAGTATTTGGTGTGTGCTGCAAAGAGGGCTTGGACGTGGCCTGCATCGTCTGTCAACACGCCGCCAGTTCCAAGCGGGTTCTCAAGTTCGATTCCTTCGTTGGTGTTAAAGAAAAACAACGCGTTTTAGATAAGTTTCGAAAAACAGATTATGCAAAAAAATACACTTACCTTCAACATTGATTGATCGAAAACAAGGTGGAATCGGCTCCGCAACGAAAAACTGTCTCTTGTTGGTAACAACTGTCTTTCGCACCAGCGCTTGATACGCCTTGGACAAACAAACCATATGAACTATAAAAAAAAATCAAAAAATCAGTCAATTAAAAAAGTATCTCAAAAAAAAAACTACTCACCAGAATCACCTTGACTCAACGCCCGTTCCGAAAACACTGCCGACTTTACAAACGTCTCTCCCAACAACTTGACATCATACTGCAACACGACAAAATTATAGACTTGATGAATAAACAGGATTTTCGCTGGAATAATGATACTGTTTGCAAACGTCAGCAACACGTCTCCAAGCGAGATGGGGATTGTGTGACGGTCTCCAACAACGAGTCCTAGCTCTGCGTCAACAACGACACCGACACCCGCGCTAACAGAGTGCGCAATTCCGTCAATATAGAAAGGCATCTAAATTTAGCAGAGAAAGGTTTTAACATACACCGTTAGCACACACAAAGACTGCAACGTCTTACGTGAAACTCGATATGAATCAAGGAAGGAATCACATCTCTCCCAGGCCCAAGGTTTTCCTCCAACGCCAAATGAGTTGCAGTATGTGATTCATAAATAGCAGGGCCAATGCATGGAGCAAGTTTTGTGTAATTCCATAAACCGCTTGAAACTAAATACCAATGCACGAGTCATAAGTACTTTACAAACGTTGGAACAACACAACAATACAAACCATCACGAACAGCTAGATTGAATCCATGCCACCTTCGATCCACTTGCACCAAACTCACCCGTTCCTTATTAATATCCGATAAATGATAGAACCGTAGAGGTATTCGTTCCCGGTCTCGCAGCGTTTCCATTACTTCAATAAACTTTTCAAGGGTTGGGACGGGGATGTTGTTGAGTTCCATGATGCAGCTTTTTCGGGATACGCCTGCCATTCCAAGCATGTATCCTGCGCTTGCGACGAAAACTCCGGCTAAATTAAAAGAAAGTCACTCAATACAACGGTGGAAAAAAATTGGAGAAAGATGTACTACTCACAAGCAGGGACCATGTAACTGACCGCCATTTGATAAGACACGGTATTCAAAATTCCTCCTCCTACTTCAACATATCGATCCGGTGTAATGGCATGGAGGTCTTGTACGGGAATTTCAATTTCTTTGATTTCGACGCCGCTTTTGTAAAAGCAAAAGATGAAAATCAGGATTGCGTTTAGACGTGAGAGAGTTAAAAAAAATCGAATATTCACCGCTGAACGGAAAACTTGACAGTCTTCCCAACAGACGAATCAAAAATATCTTCCAACGGAACAAACTTGGTAATCAAATTTCCATTCGCCTTCACAATGATATCACCCGTTTCAATAATTCCGTCTCCAGGACCTTTCGGTAATACTTGGCTGTGTGTTTTTGTTTGTTATACATGACCAAAAAAAGAAGATCTCTTTTCCACAAACCTAACAACAAGCATCCCTGTGCCTTGTGGAAATTCTTGCCGAACCTGTGCCTCGACCTCAGGAAGAAGTCCCAGCCTTTTCACTTCATCGTAAGGAGAATACTTGAAAATGGTTTGGAGTGTTCCTCGTGGGATTTGTAAAACTCCGTTTTGAAGATATTCTAGGACTCTCACGACGCGGTCCAAGGGAAGGAAAAATGACGATGCTGCGGATGTGGAGCCTCCTGTTCAGAGTAACGTCTGTTAACAAAAAAGGTAGGGATCATAATCCCAAAAACGAACCAGCATTTAAGGCAATAGCTTCTCCATCCACATTAATGACCGGAGATCCTGAACTGCCTCCTGATGTCATTGACGCGGCCTGGTAGTAAAAGGTATTCCAGTCTAAAAATAAATCAGAAAAAGCCAGTTGATTTGGACAAAAGTCTTCAACTGAAACCATTATATTTTCCAGCTCCATAGAACGGTGCTTTTCGGTCCAAACGAGCCAATGTCCCACTCAAGATACTCAGTCTTTCCCCGCTATCGTTACCCACCTGTCAACCGACGCAAAAAAAAGCAGTCATTTCAAGTGCAAACCGCAACTGTATGAATCACAAACGCACCACTCGAACGTCAACCCCAACGCGAACTTTTTCTGGATCAACAACCAAAGGGATTTCCACAATATCTATAGCAAGAATACGAGCAAGATATTTAAAAAAAATGCATTCTCCGTAAATCGAGAATCCAAATACCCATGTATTTGATGTCCTCAGGGTTAAACTGGAAGAATCCAAAATCATGGACCGGGTCTCGATAGATTGGAACAAGCTTAATTTCTTCTTTTGATTGATTAAAGATCCCTTCGGCCAGAATTGGGCCCGGATGAACGACATGGCGGTTTGACAGAATAATCTATCGATGGGGAGTAGTTGTTGAAGAAGTGTGAGTTCCAGCGCCGACCCAAGTTAAAAACCCAACAAGCAAGTAAATCGTAACTCCTCTCTTTTTGTCCACAACAAAACCCGATGCTTGAGAGCTCTTTTGCGAATCGGTATCTGAACAGGAAACAAAAGGGTCAGAAGCCACCAACCAAAACAACACCAAAAGAGGAAAAAGAAAAGGAAACCAAATGCTCGAACGACAATCATTTTGATGGACACAATTGCTGGGATGATGCGCGTGAGAGTTTGCTCCCACTGTTTGGCTGAGTGCTGCTGTGATGGCCCGAGGAGGTCTCCGGGCGAATCCTGATTGAAATTTGAATCTACGCAGTTAGAAGAGGGAAAGTCGGGGAAAGAGGGTTGTGTTGTTTAACCATCGGAAGGTCCGAGTCAACTTCATCGGATTCAATTTCCATCTTTTTGATTTGTTGAGTAATTGGCTGTATTGGTTATTGGACTTTGAACGCGTGTTGTCTTAGGTCACACTAGCAAATAGAGTCTTACTTTTGGTTTATTTAATTTAATTATGCTTGAAGTACGCTCAATGTGAAGAGGCAATAAAGAGTGTCATTGTTCCACTTTTTTCATTGCTGTAGAAGGGAGACACTCAAACCATCAAATCACCACTCAGTCTGAGGGAAACAAAATACGCTTCTCTCCACTGCTTGATTGCCGAAAGAGCCGCAATGAATCGAAACTTGAAAGTGCCAATGCTCACTCCCGATGCGCTTTTCCCTCTCGATCACAGGAGGTCTTTGACTCCAGCAACCTCATCAGCTGCTTCAGCATCTTCAGCGTCAACTGCTTCATCATCGCTAGCGCAGCAGTCAATATCAAAGCTGAAGCAACTCGTGGCAACGCTCGATGTTTCTCGAATCACGGATAGAGTCATTGCCTGTGGTCTTCCGTGGCAAAAGCCTAGCGATCCAAAGAACCATCGAAACAATGTCAGGGATTTGGGTCTTTTTCTGAAGGGGCGATATCGCGATCGATTCATGGTCTTCAATTTGACTGGTACTCTTTTTCACTCACACACTCAGCCCACTGTATACGATAGTTTTATTCATCAAAAACCTGTTGAAAAATAGGCGATACATCTCTAGGGGAATTATGACTCTTCCTTCCTCGGCCATCAGGTGGTTTCTTTTCGGACTCTCTAAAGCATACCAACTGTCCCTCAAGACGTTATTTGATATTTCACGGGCAATGCATGCATGGATTACACTGCCACCCTGAAAACGTCTGTATCGTACACTGCACTAATGGAGTTGGAAGGACTGGATTGGCTGTCGCAGCATATCTCCGTTTCTCCTGACACATTTTCAGACGCATCGGTAAAACCAATGTTTGCCATGATACACCAATTGCTTTCTAAACATTATTTAACAGACTGCTTTCGAATATTTCATATCCCGTCGAACCCCCTACCTGATCCAAACCTGGCCGTCTGTTTCGATGAGGAGATACATTCAATACATCAACAACACAATCCTCGTCAATGGATCCCTTCCCACTCAGTACCCTCTTCTCCTAGATTGCATTGTTCTCAACTCTATTCCTGACTTTGATGACTATGGATCTTGTAGACCGGGTATTGAACTGTATCAGAACCGGAAATTGGTATATAGTCGCGTGTATTCCAGGTTCACTGATGGTCAGCAAGAGAAGGAGGTATCGGAATCTCTGTAGATGAGGAAAACGACTCTGTGGTCTTCCAGTTTTCTGATCCCGAGACTGGTGAGTTTCCAAACCGAATTTGACACAAAGTCCATTTTTCGCTAATATTTGTTTCAGGGGATGGTGCTTTACTGTTGGATCGAGATATTCAACTTCGAATTTTTCATTGCGCCGATGCAGACGATGGAGTCAGCGAAGCCACACAAGTTGTGACAATGGTCAACTTTTCATTCCACACTGGATTCATGCCTGCTGGGTTTATCCGAGTCGCTGCTCGGGATTTGGACCTATCTCGCAGAGATGTAGAAGAGGGGAGATTTGGCGCTGGATTTAGTATGGATTTAGTGTTTGACGAATCAACTGGCATCAAGTATACCGCCAAAGGCGAGGAGGAGAAAGCGATTTCATACACAAAGAATTTGGACAAGAACCAAAACAAGTGTTTGGCGCGTCTTATTAGTTACCATATTGTTAAAGTGGATGAGAGAATGATGAAGGGATTGGAAGGAATGGGAATTTCCAGGCTATTTGGTGAGTACTATTTGCCTTTTCGGGAATTATCTTGTCTTTCTTTCCAACTGATTCAATGTACGTATTTTGAAGCATGCATTGCTCTCCAAAAGACAAACAACGATATCAAAATGGCATATGACTATTACAAATCAGTGCTTGCCCCACCCCCACCTCCAGCACCAAGCCCACCACCCCCTCGAGCAATCTCTCCGCCCTCTTCCATTACCACAAACGAGGCGCCATCCACACGCCGACCACCTCCCACAGTCGCTGATTTGCGGCAACAAACACAACGAGGCCAGAGTCTCAATCGCGATCGAAGTCCTTCCCAAAATATGCGCAACCTACCTCCACCGCCCGCCATTCTCTCTCGCAAGCAGTCAAACGCGTCTAGCGACGGTGGATTCGGCAGCGACACCTCATCAACAACATCAGGCGTCCGTAACTTCAATCCAGCGTCTGGAAAACCTTCTTCAAAAAAGCGCAGATATTGCATTCACATCATCCAGCACCAACCTTCATCGAATCACCGCCCTCGCCCACCTCGAACTGCAATGTCCGAAGAAGACCGCGCCGCAGGAAGATCTCCTTAATCAGCTGAAAGAGCGCAGAGCCCGTATGGGAAGCAATGACCCTCATCCAGGAGGAGTAAGAATGCAACAAACCGACAAGCGCTCCTTCCTAGTGGACTCAGAAATATTACAACTGTCAATGCAACCAATCGACCTCGCGAATCCTCACTAAGTGACAGCACTTCACCTCGTCTTTACTCCGAACCGCCTGGATCGCTTCACGCACAAAAAACAATCACTAACTCCTCGAATGCAGAACCAACACCACCGGAAGACTTTGATTTGGATTACTTGGACATGTATTCCGATTTGATTCCAAAGTCGTCAACTCCAGAACCCAAAACAACAACCATCCTCAGTTACTCATACCCAGGCAAACGTAATTCCACAAACCGCGACCTCCACTCCTGCTCCACCACCTCCACCACCAGAACCATCAGACTCTCAACTCGCCAATGAGCTCACTTCAAAATCACAGTCGCTGACTAAACTCCGAGAGAGCGAAACAAAACGAAAGTCTGTGGCTCTCAAGAAACGGCAGACTCTTCATTGGAAGGATATTGAAAACGATGCTTTGGATTTGGCACCTGATCAGCAACCTGCTGGAAATGCGGCGCAGTCAAAGCGGAAAACATTGGGGAGAGATGGAAAGGAAGTGCAAGTCAAAAAGTTTGAAGGTGATTTTAGTAACCCTGACCACACTTTACGCATCATACTTTACTAACGATAATTCATCTTTTTTCAGAACTCTTTTGTTTCGTCCCAAGCACTGAAAAGGGTTCATCAAAGCTCGTTCAAAAAGCACAATTTACAACCCTCCTCGACTTCCGTCGGGCTAATGTGATTGCCATCGGAATGTCCCGATTCACCCGTCGTAACCTAACTGGTTCCCAACTCGCTGGCTTCGTCAATAACCTAGACACAACCAAAATCACTGTCGAAGACTTGATTCAAATGAAACAACTAATCCCTACCGAATACGAAGCCCAAATCCTGAATGATTACCACAACTCCCCACGTCCCGCCACAGCATTACCTCTTGCCCCTGCGGAAACCTTCATGATTGATTTAATTCGTTCCGATCTGGACATCGGACAGCATGTGGATGCGTTCTTGTTTTTATTGCAGCTTCCACAGGAATCGCAGGATATTATTTCGAATCTTACGGCCATGACGCAAATGTGTACGCAGTTGCAGACTTCCTCGGATTTGAAAGTGATTTTGAGGACGGTTTATCAGTTGGGACAGATGACGAACCAGGATTTGGGAGGTGGGAATGCTAGTTTCAGGCCTTGGATGGGGAAAGAGGCGAAAGCGATTGGGTTCAGGCTGGATGGTCTTGCGCGGTTGAAGGACGTTAAAAGTGCGGATGGAAACTGGAGTTTGATGTCTCTGTTGGTGGATTTGGTTAACAAGAATCGACCTGATGTGAGTTTAATCCATGAAATATTGTCCATCTGGATTATTTTCCATTGACCCATCACACTGTTTTTTTCTCCTGTAAAGGTACTCGACTTCACCCTCAAATTCCACAACCTCAAAAGAATCCGCCAAATCGACCTCCGAGCACTCATGGCCCACTTGATCAACCTAGAAACCACACTCGCCACCCTCCAAAATTATCGCTACAAAAACCCACAATTCCTTTCTCTCCTTAAACCCCGTCTCACGCAATCACACACTGACCTAACAACCCTCCGAACCCATTTCACAATCCTCCATTCGGCATGGCTCGAAACATGCGCCTATTTCGCCGAAGACCCCGAGGAATACATTCCAATCCCAGAACTCTTTGCAATCGTCCAACAGAACCCAGACCCCAACTTCCACATCAAAACCGCCAACACTGTCGTGGACGACACAAGAAAACCAGTGACACACATCTTCACAGCCATGCACGTTTTTCTTTTTGGGTTCGAGGATTCCGTCAAGGAGAACCGACGGAAAGTGGAAGAGGAAGCGAAACGGCTGATTCGTGAGGCCAGAGAGAATGAAGAACGGAGGAGGAGGGAAGAAGCGCGGGCAATCAAGGAAGGAAGGATCCCAGCACCTGTGCCGGTGAAGAGGCCAAGTCCGTTGAGCCCGAATATTCCTGATTCGATGGGTAGTCCTGTTGGGGGTAGTTTTGGATCCCTCAATGATGAAGATGTTGGAATGTCCTCAACGTCTTCAAGAAACGTTAATGCCATGAAGAATCGGGCGAGCATGATGTTGCTGCAACGTAAAGAGGGCGAGGCGCAGGAAATGCTGCAACGCTTCAATACGTTGACAAGAACCACGATAATGACGGATCAAGAACTACAAGAACGAGCTGAAACTCTGGAGGATGAGTTTGTGATGGCTGAAGATGACGATGGTGCTGGAAGTGAAGCTGGTAACTCAAGCAGCAATGGGTATGCAGGAAGTGACGGGTACGCCAAAGAAAACCACCGGGACTCTTTTCAAAGCGTAATGAGTGCGTATCCTACTGCCGGCGGTGGGGCTTCCGGGGGAGATGGCGGTGCCTTGGAGACTCCAGACGGACGAAAAATATGTCAAGAGTGTTTTATTCCAGCAGACGAATGCTACTGCAACTGGTAGAAGAAGATATTGTCAATTTATTAAGACCCTCCCATGAGATAAAATACAGTTATTCCTGAATGAATCCCACGTGTTGAAATCGAGTTTCAAAAAAAAGAAATCAACGAAAAATGAGCTCTCGAATTTCAGCAATTGCCCAACACTTGGCGCCACCAACAGCTGCTCCAGCCTCATCGGGCTCAAAGTCGTGTCTTGGTAGATTTTTATTCTTTGTATTTTGTTGCTGTTTGTGCTTTTCAATCTGAGTCGGTGTATCAACTGCCAGCCAAGGCACCAAAGAGCCCCGATGACGTTGTCATCATCGAAGCCATCCGCTCTCCTCTCTGCAAGGGAGGAAAGGGCGCCTTTAAGGAAACCCACCCAGAATATATCATGGGAGAAGTGTTCAAGGTAGCGAAGCAAACAACCCTGATTCCATTGTCTTCTGACACCCTTCATTACGAACAAAAAACAAATCAACAAATAGGCTCTTATTAAGAAGACTGGAATCGAACCCGGCATTGTCCAGGATATTCAGGTCGGGAATGTATTGATGCCTGGAGCTGGAGTGACCACAGCAAGAATGGCGGCTTTGTATGGGTAGGTCTATTCATCCCTCTAAATTGCTTTTCGCTGCCGGTATTTGTATCTTTTCACGTTAAAAAACGCGTTCTTTGTAGAGGTTTCCCCAACTCTGTCCCAGCTGCGGCTGTCAACCGCCAATGCTCTTCCGGTCTCGCCACTGTTGGAAGCATCGCCGCCGCCATTAAAGCCGGATTCATTGATATTGGTATCGGTGCTGGTGTTGAGTCAATGTCAATGTAGATATCAATTCCTTTTTCTCTTTCTTTGGATACGATTGATTTATTTATCTTTCCTTAGGTACTACGGCCTAGGAGCTATGCCAACAGATCTTTCCCCACAGGTTATGGCCTACGGGCCCGCTGCCGATGTTATGGTATACCGGAATTATAACTAGCGCAACGATTAAAAAAGTCATTGCCCAGATTCCAATGGGAACCACTTCAGAAAACGTGGCTGAACAATTCGGAGTCACTCGCGCAGAACAAGACGCGTTCGCCCTCCGCTCTCATACACTCTTGCCGCCAAGGCCGCCAAAGAAGGCCTTTTTGCGGAAGAAATCGCCCCAATCAAACTCGCCGATGGAACCGTTGTCGCTGCCGACGACGGAATCAGAGTTCCTACTGCAGAACTCTTGGCAAAGTTGAAGCCAGCCTTCAAGAAGGATGGCACCTCGACCGCGGGTAACTCTTCTCAAGTCACTGACGGCGCTGCCGCAGTTCTCCTTTGTCGCCGTTCCTACGCTGAAAAAAAGGGATTGAAGCCAATCGCCCGATTCCTTGGATTCACAGCCGTTGGGTGCCCACCTTCGATTATGGGGATTGGTCCCGCCTTGGCCATCCCACAGCTTTTGACCCAAACAGGTCTTGCCATCAACGATATCGGAATCTGGGAAATCAATGAAGCCTTCGCGTCCCAGGCGGTGTATTGCGTCAAGAAGCTTGGGATTAATGTCGAGAAGGTGAATCCAAAAGGTGGTGCGATTGCCTTTGGCCACCCTATGGGAGCCACCGGCGCCCGGCAAATTGCGACGTTGTTGCCAGAACTAAGAAGACGTAAGGAAAAGTTTGGAGTCATCAGTATGTGCGTTGGTATTGGAATGGGCGTCGCCGCGTTGGTGGAGAATGAAGTCTTGTAGCAACCTTACTTCTTAAAGTAGCAACCGAAGTATTCACCTAAAATATAATGCCGTATCAACCTTGAAATTTCCATGTTTTTGAAAACTCGACATTCCTACTTTTCCAAAACCACCAGTTGTCAAAAGCTTAAATATATAATTCAAACTCGGGACAATAAAAAGAACAAGTCAACTGAATTATTTCAGGTCGTTTATTAAAGAATTTAGTTTCTCGTGGATATCCAAGCATTCACCGTTTTGTAACTCGTCGTAACTCTTGTCGCCAATATCGTGACTCGGATATTACGTACTCTGGATGTGCTCTATCATCATTTTTATTCCGTGTTCAATCCTCCATTTATAATTTTAATGTTGGACAATCGAAACTGCAAGTAACATTGGTATTCCCTTGTACGTCAAAATACTTCAAATACTTTAACGCCTGTACTTCCGACGGGATTTCTCCGGTCAGCATGTTATTTCCCAAGTATATATGCGTGAGGGTCTCGATTGCCAAAGACGTCGGTATATCACCAGTCAGCTGGTTCGAGTGCAGGTACAGAGTTTTCAGATTTTTCAACCTCCCCATAGATTCAGGAATTTCACCAGTGAGTTTGTTCGAGCTCAAATCAAGAGTTGTTAAGGCATGCATATCACCAATCCACGATGGAATGGGGCCATGGAGTTGATTCCTACCCAAGTTAAGGTTTTGTAGACAAAGGAGAGTCGCCAAAGCATCTGGTATCGTTCCAGACAAACAATTTGTATTCAAATTGAGCTCACATAGATGAGCCATCCTTCCAATTTCATCCGGAATCGTTCCAGAGAGGGTGTTGCAGCATAAAGAGAGACGCTCCAAAGACGGCAATCTTCCAATCTCTTTCGGAATCGATGCCGTGACACAGGTGATAACGAGCTCGATAACAGCCTCCAGACATTCAATGGCTGCGGGGATACTCATGTTGTCACAGAGATTCTTTGCATCTTCAAAGTCCCAAATTAGGTATGGCCGCGCCTTTAAGAATTCACGAGCGAATGCGTATTGAAACTGTGGCGGGGATCTCATAAACATCAAGCGGCGGGTTATCAGGTCCATCCAGTCATTGTGTTCCTGCTGTAACCTCGCATTCTGTGCCTCTTCATCTTCATCCCTATATAGATAAGCTTCATCGCTCTCCACATCGAAGCTATCTTCGATGGTCTCAAGGTCTTTTCGATGAAAGGATATGCTTCGTTTTGCATAGTGAGCTGTACATAACACAGCATCAAAGAGTTTTGAAACTCGGCGAAACGTGAATACTTTTCGAGGTGAAATCCAAAGAAGAATTTCAGTCAGAAGTTCGTTCGGGATGGGATTTCATTGTGTTTTTCCCATCAATTTATTAGAGCCTCATCGTCAACTCAAACCAATGCCTGTGTCTCAAGAACTTCCCACAGATCTTCCCCCATCTGTAAAGATCCCTTTGAATGACATCATGACAATTGCCGCTCTACCGGAGCAGGTTCCAGTTTCAGCCCGCCACAGCATAAACAACCACCACTCTGAACATTGGATCGATGTCCTCAGAATCCAAGTTTCGATTATCCCGTCAATCTTTTATCTATTAGTCGTCGTGTCACTTTGGTCTGCCCTTGTGTGTATCTTCACACTTGTGCCTGCTGTCAACTTTTTGAACGGACTACCACCATATAACGCTGGATACACAACCGTCGTTGGAGTTGTTTTGTCTCTCTTGCTTGGTTTCAGGCTTAATACCGCATAGTTGAGTTTGCCAGACCATTGGTTGGATTCGTCATTATATCTGAATCTAATTTCACAGCGACCGCTTCTGGGAAGGACGCAAACTCTGGAGTTCTATACATTTTCATACATTCAATCTCGCCCGTTTGATTCGAGTGACAGTGAAGAGTATGTATTCGCTTGTCTGCTACAGATTGTGACTGAATTTTCCGATTGACAGCTTCCACTGAACTGGAAGAAGAAACCCAACAATCAGCAATCAAACTCCTTTCTGGCTTTTCGCATGCAGTCAAACACCGTCTCCGCGAAGAATATCATGCAGTTTACCCAGACCTTGTACCTCATATTGACCACATGCCAAAAGTCATTCGCAAGTCTCCTTCAATGTTGACTGCCTCATCTAAGTCATCTCACAACCACCCTCCCATCACGAAAAATATCCCTCTTGACATTCTCACACATATACAAGCATACCTAAATTCCCATGGCCAAACGGCACCACCACTCTGCAACACCATCAGCGCCCTCGTTGAGCAATTCACCCAATTGGAGAGAATTGAATCCACCCCGCTTCCAGCTGCATATTCAATCACTCTTCGCCAAGTCATGTTCCTCTACCTCATCGCGATCCCATTCCAACTCGTTCCCGTCCTCAAGTGGTTCACAATCCCTGTCACATTCTTTGCCGCTTTCGTTATGATGGGAGTTTTTGAAATTAGTGTCAAGATTGAAAACCCTTTCGGTTACTATCTGCACGACTTGCCAGTGGATTCGTATTGCACCGCAATTCAAAGGAGCTTGGAACATGCTGGGAGGTTCGAGAGGACAGGTGTGGATCGGGATTTGAAGTGGGGAAATACTTATGGAATTCACGAATCCAACTTTCATGTGGATCATGGCGGTGTTGCGAATAGTGTTGCGCATATCGAAAAGAAGGAATTCGCCAACCGGAAGCGGCGAGCTTTCTTTTCGCGCATGCGGGACTAAGGCGGAGACCTCATCAAGACAATAAAGTGCTTTCAGTCGATGTAGTTTATGGAGAATGTCTACTTGTATTCGAGAGCCTCCTTCGTCTTGTATTTATGGCTGCTAATTGGGAGAAACAATTACCGGAAATTAATACGAGGCTTTTTATTCGGGGGGCACTTGCCAATTTCTCAAATCAGCTTGTAGAAAACCCAAATGCATGCCCTCCCAGCGAAACCTATATAAAGCTGGAAACGTTTCTGTCCCAATCACTCTTCACTACTCTCATCTTTGTCTAAAACTACATTCCAAAGATGCCTCCAGTTCCTATGCCTGTCAACTCCTTCACCTGGATCTTCGGTCTGACCGTTGCATTCTCGTTCCTCGATGCCTACGCCATCGGTGCCAACGATGTGGCCAACTCTTTTGCTACATCTGTCGGTTCCCGTTCCCTTAAATTGTGGCAAGCTTGTTGCATTGCCATCTTTACTGAGTTTATTGGAGCTATTGCTTTGGGTGCTTCTACTACCGGTACCATCAAGGATGGAATCATCGCGCTCAGCATGTTTGACAAGCGTCAAGATCTTTTGATGGCAGCTTTCATGTGTGCCCTCATTGGTTCTTCCACTTGGGTCATGATTGCTACTCGTTTCGGTTGGCCAGTTTCTACTACTCACTCCATTGTTGGTGCTCTTATCGGTGTGGGTATCTCTGCTTTCGGAACTGACGCTGTTAACTGGGCTTGGGATGGAAAGGGTGTTGCTCAAATTGTTGCTTCTTGGTTGATTTCCCCAGCCGTTGCTGCCATTCTTGCTGCCTTGATCTACGGACTCACTCGTCAATTCGTTCTCAAGGCCAAGAACCCACTCCGTGCTGGTATCTACGCGATTCCATTCTACTTCACTATTACCACCTTTATTGTTGCCTTCTACGTTGTCTCGAAGAACGGAAAGTCTACCCTCAAGATCACTGCCAACACTTTTGGAGGCCCACTTACTGTCTCTGGGGATGTTGCTCTTTGCATGGGGATTGTCGGTGGTCTTGCCGGTTTCGTTCTCCTAGTCTGTGTTGGTTTGGCTATTCCATACTTCATCCGTAAGCTTGAAAAGGAAGAAGACCTCAAGTGGTACCACTTCTTCTACATTATCTTTGTCCCAACTCAGCCAAAGAACGAGAAGCTTGAACACGACCTCAAGGTCCAATTCACCCCACACTTGCTCGAAGATGGTGAAAAGGTTGTTGCCAACGCCGATGTTGAACAAAAGGTGCACGTTGCTGAAGGCCAAACTGATTCCAAGACTGTCATCGGAACCATCAAGGGAGGACTTATGGGAACTTACGAACTTGCCAAGAAAGGTCTCTTCCTTGACGTTGCTTCAGTCCAATCCGAAAACGCTCAGGCTGCTCACGGTCACGCTACTTTGTACGACAACAAGGTTGAATTCTTGTTCTCCTTCCTCCAAGTTATGACTGCTTCCTTCGCCTCCTTTGCTCACGGTTCCAACGATGTCGCCAACGCTATTGGTCCTCTTGCCGCTGTCTACGACTTGTGGTCCACTGGTCAAGTCGCCAAGAACGCTAACGTTCAAACCTGGATGTTGGCCATGGGAGGTATCGCCATTGACTTGGGTCTTGCTCTCTACGGATGGAGAATCATGATCAACTTGGGTAACAACTTGACCTACCACTCCCCATCCCGTGGTTTCGCCATGGAACTCGGTGCTGCCTTGTCTGTCATTTCTGCCTCCTTCTTGGCTCTCCCAGTCTCCACCACTCAATGTATTGTCGGTGCCACTATTGGTGTCGGTCTTATGAACGGAACCGCCAAGGCCATCAACTGGAAGATGGTTTCTTGGACCTTGTTCTCCTGGTTGCTTACTCTTCCAGTTGCCGGTGTCTCCGCCGGATGCCTCTACGCTCTCCTCACTCGTGGACCAAGCTTCAACAAGTAAATATGGTAAAAACACACATCTTTCAACATAGAACTATATTATTATAGAAAGAATTATGAACGAATAAATCTTCATTATTTCCTTTTAATAACATCCAGACATATAAAACGCGAAAAATGGAAGGTTTTAATCAAAAATTTAAAAATAAACATTGAATAATCGAAAAAATGCCAGAAAGCCACCTTTCAGCAGCGTCATTGCCCTCTGAAGTCCTCGAGGCGATTCTAGAGCAGCTCCCAATCAATGGAGGCCTAATGCCGATGGCCTTGGCATCCAAGTGCTTATTTGCTCCCATCATTCTGGATTCTCCTTCCTTTGCTCGTCAACACTTTCATTATCAGTACGACGTATCAGGCTTAGCCTTCTGGGAGTTCTTGAATGATGCCAACCTTCGAGACAACCGGTGGCTCTCCCTCCCAAACCAATACAACTTGGCCATCTACAAGGAGATCCTAGCCGCCCCCGACTGGAACCTAGTAGAAACGATTATCGATCAATCAAAAAACCTAATGTGGTCGCTTCGCTGGAACATGCCTGCAACCCAAGCCTATATCTTGATCCACACACTTCTTGAGGATCCCTGTTTTGACCCAACCCAGAACAAATGCAGAGCGATTCGTTGGGCATGTCGAAACGGCCACTTGGATGTTGTCAAATTGCTCATCAAAGTCCCGTCTGTCGATCCATCCACTTTTGAAAATACCTGTCTTTCTTATGCAGCCGAGTTTGGCCACACTGAAATCGTCAAACTTTTACTTGCTGATCCTCGCGTTGATCCAGCAGATAGAGGAAGCATAGCGATTCGCCTCGCTGCTCAGGGTAACCAAGTTGGGGTTGTGAAGCTGCTTTTGAAAGATGGACGAGCGGATCCAGCGTCGGAAGATAACAACGCCATTATTATTGCATCGGACGGAGGACTGTTTAATGTTGTGAAGCTGTTGCTTGCAGATTCACGAGTGGATGCCAAGGCGCAAAATGGGGCTCCTTTGTATTGGGCAAAGAAAAAGAAACACGCCAAAGTGGCAGAATTACTTGAAAAGCACATTCGAATCAAGAATCTGCAGCAACCAAAGAAACGCAATGTCTGGAGATGATTTTTGGATCAATAAAATAAGCTTCGAGAATGTGACTTCCGAAGTACCAACGTCAACCAATGAACGCCACTGCGTGGAAGTTTTCAAACTGATCAAATGATTACACGTGGATATAGCAGCAGCTGATTGTATCATCAAATATGAACGTTTTAACAGCCTTTTTTTCCTGTTGCGGGTGAATTGAAGATGCTTGGACGTGATTTTTCCAAAAAGCGACCCCTTCGAATCTCCATTGAAGAAAAAACAAACAGTAACTCTGCACATAAAATGGCAAATACTGGTTTGCCTGAACTGTCCTTGGGAACCCAACGTTTGCAACAAGAATCCGATCAAGAGACAGAATCCGATCCCGAATTCCAAAAGCGCTTCTACAACAAAGAGACCGCTGCAGCCAAAAAGAAACCCAAAAGAGTGCGCACGAGCATGTCTCACCAATGCCAAATTTGCTCCATGATCGTTTGCACAAAGAGCCATCTGCAAAGACACATGAGAATCCATTATGGATTCAAGCCGTACGCGTGTCTTTACCCCGGATGCAAAAAAAGATTTGCCAGAAGAGACAACATGTCGCAGCATTTTGCAAAACACACAACAATGAAGAGGACATATTCCAAACCATTGAGACAAGAGGATCACGAGTCGGATATTGACTGTGGGTTGAATTTGGCGCTGGAAACGGACTCAGACGCTGCAACATTATTTTGGAATTTGGTGAAGGAGGCATCATTTTGAGTGGGGTATCCTTGCGGACTTGAAATAAAATGCCCTTGAATCCTTGCTTTCAAGTTGTTGACGTGGCCGAAGACATCCTGAAGCACCTTCCGCTGGTTGACGTTGTTTCTGTCGGGTTTTCGTCGAAAGCTCTCTTTGGTTCTTCCGTGTTTGGGAGTCTTCGCTTTGCCAGAATCCACTGCCAGCACCTATTGGCCGCCACTGTTATCCCTTGGCAGGATCCATCAGGCAAATGCTACAGCGGCTTCTGGAGCCATTGCGCCATAGAAGCGCACCGGCTGCCGCTAGACTACCAAGTGGTAATTGCTTGTGGGTTGTTTGCTGTTGACAAGCCGCCTATTCGCCTCCCTCAGCTCACCAACTTCAGCTTGGTCGATGTGGACTATATACCGAGGCACTTTACCGAAAACTCAGTCTCTAGCACTCAAAGCCTTCGTCTCTTCAATAAGCTGCTGGACAACGCAGTGCTTCTCGACTTTGATCCAACTTGCATGAACAACAGACCGCTTTGCTGGGCGGCAAGACACGGTCGCCTGGATATTGTCAACTTGCTCTTGAGGATTCCTACAGTCGATCCAGGACAAGCGAATGGTGTCCCGATCACGATGGCAGCTCAATACAATCACCCTAAAGTAGTTGAACGGCTTCTCCAAGACCCAAGAACAGATCCAGCTGTAAATAACCAGCACGCACTTCGTTATTCCTGCTTCTATGGACACGAAGAAGTGTTGAAGGCCCTCTTATCCCACCCGCGTGTCATTCCTACCGAAAACACAATCTACATTGCTTATAACAGATACCACGCCGCATGTTTGCATCTGTTATTAAATCACCCTCGAATCGACCCTCAGTTTGTGACAGCAAACTTTGCCTCTAACGCTTTACATTCACGTCGCGTTGATGTGTTGGACCAGATTTTGGGGAATGAGCGGTTTGATATGACCCATCGATGCAGCGAAATTCTTCGAACCGCGTCTCAATGCGAACGCATGGATATAGCTGAGTTGGTTGTAACCAATCCACGCTACCAGCGTGTAGTAGAAATCAGTCCAGCCACTTTCAAGAATCTCGCCGATACAGGAGGTGTGGAGATGGTCAGGCTGTTGGTGAACTTCACCAACTTGACTCAAAGTGCTGTGATGGAGGGCCTTTATTATGCGATGGAAATTGATGATGTCGAAATGGCTGCGTTGCTGTTGGTCGACAAAGAATCCCACCCCAGCTTCGATTCAGGAAGTAGTTTGCTCATGCAGGCGTGTTCGAACGGTTCTGCAGATTTTGTCGAGCTTCTTTTGGGCGACCAGCGATTCGATCCCACAATGATGGGTCACATGTGCCTTAATATTGCTTGTCGAGCAAATCGCCCCTATGTTCTAAAACTTTTACTGGAAGATAGCCGCTGTCGGTCAAATAATTTGAGCAATTCTTTTCTTGAGCTTGCCTGCTTGAACGGATACGTGGGTATAGTCAACCTCCTCCTTGGGATACCCTCTTGCGATCCTTCAGTGAATGAAAACGCGTGCATCCTCTCGGCTTCCAACATGGGCCATGAAGAGATTGTTCCCATTCTGTTGTCACACCCGGCAGTTACACCAGTCGAAGAATGCCTTCAAGTAGCGGTGGTGCGCAATCATGTTTCTGTTGTAAAACTCTTATTGGAGGACGGCCGCTGCAACCCAGCTTCTGATCGAAATTACTGCATCCGCAAAGCCTGTGAATCCGCAAATGCCGCTACTCTGGTCCCTTTACTCCTCGCGGACCCTCGAGTGGATCCATCTGATTTGAATAATCAAGCCATCAAAAACGCGGCTTATTTTTGCGACCCGAAAGTCCTCCTACCTCTCCTTAACGATCCACGCGTAGATCCAACCTTCAATGACAATGCCCTTTTTATTTCCGCTTGTTCACTCAACCAACCAAGCGTCGTTCACCAGCTCCTCCAGGATCCCCTTGTAAACCCAGGAGCGCAAAACAACCTAGCGATTCGCCAAGCGTTCCAAAACGGCAACTTTGAAATCTTGAACCTGCTTGTCACAGATTCACGCGTGGACCCATCGTTTGACGAAAACTCGCTGATTATTCACGCTTGCTCAGAAGGTGTTTTGGATTTATTGATGCTACTTCTTGTTGATGGAAGGGCGGATCCAACTGTTTTGGATAACTGCTGTATTCGAACAGCTTGTGCGAATGGGTTCCAAGATGTAGTTAAGTTGCTGCTGCAAGATGGACGTGCGGATCCCTCTGTTTTTGAAAAGGTGTGTCTTCGGGTTGCTTCTGACTTGGGATAGCGAAGTTCATTTTTCATTGAGAATCATTGAGTTTGTTCTATTATCCTTATCGTCAAACGTAAAATCCAGAATAACAATTCTTGTATTAGCCCACTAATTAGTTTGCTGATGGTGGCACCAAGACGCCCCACAGCTGCCCAAAATCGGTACCAGATCCTCTGTTTCCACCCCAGTACAACACGATGATCGTCCAATAATAGATCAACAACCTCAGGTTTCCAACAACGGCAGGCTTCTCGGATCAGCTCATTATCCAAAGCAGCTGGATTGATCTGCCCATGAGCCAACGCAACGTTAACAGTTTCTGCAGCAAGATCTCTCCTAGGCATAAGTACCCTTTCCAACACAATATTATACACAAGTGCAGGGGAAGTGCTCGGATTTGTGAGGGTTGCCACAAATATTTTACGCCAACCTTCAAAGGCTAGTTTTTCTGCAGCATACTCAAAGGAATCATGGTTATCAACAAAACGGCAATAAGACCGTACAAATGCGTAATATAGCTCATGCAGGAAACAATCCGAGACAATAACTCTGTCATCTTTCATCAAGGTTTCGACAATGGAAGACCCCAGGAGGAGATTGAGCAAGTGGCGATTGCATTCAAAGTGAAATACAAGTGTTTCCTGGGATCCTTGACGCCGGACTAAAACTTGCCCTCTTTCAAACACCAATTGGGAGTTACCTGCACAAAGACGCTGGTCTTCCAAAAGTGCTCGAAGCAGCCAATGGCGTCTCTCCCTCAACACAAATTTCAGCAGTTCATCGTCTTGGAAAGGGTTGAAGTCAGGGTATTGAATTCGCAATGCCCTGATTGTGCAGGAAGTCAGGAGTCGCCAAGTTGGGGCAAGATCAGCTGCTGGCGTGTTGGAAGTCATGGCGTTATAAAGGAGGACTACTTGGTGCTTCAATGGCAGGAATCGCCAGTGACGGAAAGACATTAATTCATGTTTGAGCTGGGTGTGTCTTTGTGCAAACGAGTAGCTTCCAAGCAGCAATGGAGCTAGAAAGTGCTTTGATGCAAGTGCGATAGGGACAAGGTTTCTGACTGGCAAATTAAGGAGGATTTGTTCGAGGACTTCGACTGGTAGTGACGGTGGCAGTCGTTGGAGAAGAACCATTTTTTGTTCTTTTGCGTGCTTTTTTTTCCTGGTTCACAATCAAAAACAAGTTCGTATTTTGATATATTTCTCATGCAATGTAATTGCTTGATAGTGTATTCTTAAATCCCGTATCGGTTCTCAAAATCGCACTTGAGGTCAAGATTACCACCCAAGTGACAAATGCGTAACTCGGGAAGCAACGCAAACTCTCTCGGTACCCAACCCGACAATTGGTTTTTGCCAAGCATGACAGTGTGTAATCTAAGGAGATTTCCGAATGATGCCGGAATAGAACCACTCAATCGATTCCCTTCCATACCCACATACTTCAATTGCACCAATCCGCCGATTTCGTTTGGAATACTGCCTTCCAGATTATTCATGGTAAAATGAAGGTATTCAAGATTGACTAGATTTCCAATCCACGACCCAATTACACCGTCAAGCTCATTGAAATTCAAATTCAAACGTTCCAACTTAATCAGGAAGCACAGACTTTCGGGGAGCGCACCAGTGATTTTGCAATTCACCAGACACAAAAACCTGAGATTATTCAAAGCTGCAATATCACTTGGGAATGGTCCGCCAAAAACAGTTCCACTCAGGTCAAGAGTGTCCAGAGTCGCTGGATATGACGTTAGCAGAAACGGCAGTCCTTGCAAAACAAGAGTACGAAGTTTTTTGAGCTCCTTTAGACAATGTAGGGCAAGCGGATTGCGCAGCAAATACTTCTGATGGGATTTGGAATAGAAATGCCAGTTGATTAACCGCCATGTACCGAGACAAGTTTCGCAATAAACAGACTGGAAGGAGGCAGGAGCCATAAAAAAGACGAATTCGAGATCCGTCGGGGTCGAGAAGTTCCGCTGGCACCGTCCAGTAAACTGATCAAACTGTGGTTGAGCAAAGATGGCCAGATTTCTTCGAGCAAAGTGCTTCGAAGTCAGGACTTCGTTGATCCTCCGAGAGACTCGCCGAAGCACAAAGACTTGTTGAGGATGAATCCAAGCAAAGATTTGCGTCATGATTTCGGTGGGGACAGACATCAGTTTGCTTTGTGTCACCATTTTGAACAAAATCCTCATTGAATCAAACCTCATCACCCACTTGACATGGTCGCTTACTCCGGATTCATTGCCGCTTTGACCGCATTTGGCATCGTTCAGAATGCCACAATTGCCTCACAGCCAACAGCGTCTTCACCTTCAGACACAGCAACTGCTTGTAACACTCAAGCCTTCGATGGTCTTGTTCTTCCTGCCCAAGACACAGCCACAGTTGCTAGAGCAACCACTGTTGCAATCAACCGCGATGAGTATACTCACACGATCCGCTTTGGTATTTCAAAGGGGCCAGGAGGTCTCTTTGGCAACCAGTTTATCCTCCAAGATCAAACCGATTTCTATTCAAAGGTATCTACATACTCTCTTCCTTTATTTTGCGATCGTCCTTGTTTCCGTATCACTTAAATCAGATTTAGATCTCTGGATGGGAAAATGACATCTCGGAAAGAGTCCTCAAGGCACGTGTTGATTTTAAAGTGTCTGAGTACGAGGTCAAGGATCTCGATGGCTATGACATCATCTACAACTATTTGGACAAACCAAACTGGCACGGCCGCGATTGGATGTCGGACGAATTCTTTGGTCGCGCCAGAATGACATATGCCCACTGGTTCCTGACTCCCGTTGCCAACAAGCTCCCTTTTTCAGTGAAGGCTGAACAAATCGCTGGGGTTTTGGATAAAGGAGATACATTGGAAAAGGCTCTTAAGGACGAAAATCTCTATGTTGTTGATCACTCAGCTTACACTGCCCTTGGCGTTCTTAACAAGCACAAGTTCCACTTGACTTTTCCAACGGCTCTGTTTTACTACAGTAACGAAAAGAAGCAATTGATGCCTCTTGCCATTCAAACTCATCCATACACTCACCCGAGCATGATCGTAACCCCAAACAGTGCTCCTGGTGATTGGTTGCTTGCTAAGCTTCTTGTAAACGGTGTTGATTTCTGGAGAAGTAACGATGTGGATCATTTTATCGATACCCATATTGCAATCGAACCAATTCAAACAAGTAAATTCAGAACCTTGGCGGCAACCCACCCTGTCAATGCTATTGTCAGCACTTTGATGCAGCAAAACAGTGGTATCGTCGCTGCTGGTCAGTTGTTGCTTCTTACTGACGGTGGCGTTTTTGAGTTGAACGCTGCTTCTACTCTCGCCGAGGAGCTCTCACTTGCGGCCAGGTTTGTATCGGGTTGTCTTTCGCCCCTCCCTTCAATTCTTCTTATTCCACTTTAAAATCATCAGACAAGCGTCGTGGTCCTTTTTCGAAGACAAGCCGACCACAGACCCCCGCCTTACCAAATTCCCTGCCTTCAAGTACCTCAATTTGCACTACACAGCCATCCACGGCCTCATGAAGAACCTCATCAACATTTACTATGACTCCGACGAATCCATCAAGAACGACCCGGAATTGCAAGCCTTCGCACACGATACCTCATCTCTCTTGCACGGGAACGTTAAAGGATTCCCATCCTCCTTCCGCACTCGCGAGGAATTGATTGATACCTTGGCGCTACTTCAGTTCAAGGTTTCAGTTCGTCACCACGCGTACAATTCTTTCACGTTTCAATGGGCGGGAGGTTTCCCAATGGCACCATGGGCTTTCTGTAAGTTGTCAACTTTGTTACCTCTTATTCAAAATTATTTATGAACGCTGTTTTTAGACAAGCCTATTCCAACCACTCCCGGCCAAGTCACCCTTGAAAACATTATCGAATGGCTCCCACCAATTGACCACGCGATCCGTGCCTGGTCTTCCATTAACGGCTTCTTTGTCCCATTAAAGGAGCACGAACAGACTTACTGGATCTACAACAACACTGCCATCGCTTCTCCTAGAACCGCTTGTGCTTTGAAGGGGTACAGAGACGCGATGGATGTTTTGTCTCGTGAGATTCAGAATGATAAGGAGGCTGGTGCGAATGCGTTGATTCCTTGGACTACTTTGGATCCACACTTGTTGCCCAGTTATGTTTACATTTGATTTTGGCTAAATCTATTCAAAGAAAAAGAGAACAAAACGTTATCCAACACATATCACGCAATATATTATCAATCATTTTTCTTTTCACATTCTAATTTTCAAAGCAAAATCACTCTTTCGCTTGCGATGTTTTTTGTTTCAAGAAGAAAACCCCAAGCAGCATTGGAACCAGCAAGCGCGCGATCGGGATAAGGCCTTTGAGTGGCAAATGAAGGACAATTTGCTCGATGACTTCGACTGGAACGGGTCGTACAGTGGTACTTGTTGGACCACATTTTACAAAAGTGAAATGGCCTCGTTTGCAAGTCCAGCCGGACCCATCTGGTATCTTCTGCTGTTACTACGCCGTCTTGATTATTGCGATGGAAAAACAGCTGCATTAGCCTAACCGAGTCCTGCTTGAATACTTCACTCTGATATGCTGATTCAGTCGCTGGGAGCAGTACAAAGGAGCCAGTGTTGATATGATCACGGTCCCTGCTTCAACCGATGCTGCTGATTCTATCTCCACAAACTTACTTCCAACGCGTGCTCTACAAAAAAGAATTGCTCTCAATTGATTTTGTATGATTTGAACCCTTAGTAAGTTGGGTGTGACAAAGTCTCTAAAGGTAGCTATTGGCACTCATTTCGCACACTTTAATCACCAATGCATCGATTCGACATATTTAAGAAATCAATAGACCGCAGACTGTGTGCGTTTGTCGTGAAACATGAATGATGTAATACCAAAAAAATTAAATTTTTCTGGCATGCAGGGTTTGATTTCGAAAAGGCAGATCGGAGCAAAATCAGGCTGAAATAACAGAACCAAAAAAATACACGTACAGACGCACTATGACTAGCTTGACTTCTGGTCTCACTCTCGATGCTCTAGAAGAGACTCTCATCCACCTTCCAGTCGACGGAAACCTTGTACACCTCGCCCTAGCCTCCAAACACCATCTAGCACCCTCACTTCTCGCCAGCATCCCTTTTGCCAGACGTCACTTTCGAACTCAGCACAAAATCTCTGGTTTGGATCTATGGGAGTTTCTGGACTCATCCAACATCAAATACGAAGGCTGGACAAACCTCCCCTTCACCTACAAAGTAGTCATATACGGAGAAATGCTTCGTGCAAACGACTGGGCGCAAGCAAAGACAGTCGCAAACCCAGAAGTGAATAGTTTAATGTGGCCTGAACGCTGGAACCTGCCAAGACATCAAGCCTTACGTCTGATAAAGACAAAGATGCGGGAGTCGAGCCACTTTGTTACTTCGAGTCAAGATAATCGGCTGATTATTTGGGCTTCGCGGTTGGGTCACGCTGAGATGGTTTCTATGCTTCTCAAAGACCCGAATGTGAATCCTTTGGCGAGAGGCGGTGCTGCTATAAGAATCGCAAGTCAGAACGGACACGTTGAAGTTATTAAGGTGCTTTTGGCAGACGAAAGGGTGCATCCGGGAGTTAATGACAATTACTCGATTCGACTGGCGGCGCAGAACGGACACTTGGAAGTATGCAAGCTGTTGCTGCAAGATCCAAGGGTGGATCCAAAAGCACAGAATTGCGCAGCTGTGATTTCGGCAACAACAAATGGACACTTTGAAGTGGCGCGGCTGCTGCTGTCGCATTCAGCATTTAAATAGAGTAAATATTGACTTGAAATGATGAGTGTATAATAATGAATTGAAGGGTTGGTTAATATTTTGTTCATTATTCTTCATCTGGCGTTTCGTTTTCCTCTGCTTCAGCCGGACTGCCGCTTCCTTCCTCTGATGCATTGGGTTCAACGGCAGGCACTGGCTCAACTGCGACAATCTCTGGCTTTTCTTGCACGATCGATACTTCAGCTTCAGCTGTGGATGCAGCAGCTTCTGCTGCCGCTACAGCTTCGGCATCATCCCTCGCTTGTTTTGCATCATTCTCAGCTATCGTCTTTCGATCCAACGCCCTTTGCTCCATCCGCGCAATTCCTTCCTCCAGCTGCATCCCTATTTTCTAAGCAAAAAAGAGAGAATATAAAGAAACATGATTAATTTGTCGTGCGGTTCAATTGAATGTTATTTTGCGACTCACCTTTTTACAATCATTGATATGTTTCACACGCGCCTTTTCAGCATCAATCATGTATTGAATATTCCCAAGTTTCTTTTTTTGCGCCATTTGGTTGTTTAGAACTTGATCTTGATGGAGGAGGTGTCGCGCAACGTGGTGGATTGGATCACTTATTTGGTTTGGGTGTGGATGGGCGAGGAGCGACGAAATTGCGGCAGTCAGACTGGGGCCGACTGCGTGCTTTAAGTAGTTGGCGTCCATTCTTAGCTTGTTGGAGGCGTTGACTGCCTGACTGATTTTATTTTTCTAGAGAATTGTCACAAATGCCAAAAAGCTCCAAAAAGTATGTACTACATGAAACTTCTTAGAATCCATTATCATTTAATAAAAAACTTCTAGTTCCCACAATAAACAGCTTCATGCACAGCTCGCACTCCTTCATACACCTGATCTTCATTTACCACAACACTCACACCTACAGCACCCACCCCTTGAGAGCACATTTCAATATGGATTCTCGGCTTCGATAGAGCATTCAATAGTTTTCGGGTCAATTCGACACCGATATTGCGATTCAGGTATCCATCTTTTGACGAATTTGAGTTTGTGCTGATGAGAGATATAATTCCCTTGTTGGGATATACTGAAATGGTTGCTTTCAGAACTTGCAATTTCTCGATCGCTTTTTGAAGGTTCGATTTCGCTGATAGTACGGGCGTTGGATCGCCTTTGAATCCACCAGCAAACGAAGCTGCACTTGATGTGCGACTCAAGGAATCATCATCTCCCTTTCCTCCTGAAGTGGATTCAAATCCTTCTTCAACCACAGCGACAGTCACGGTCCGATAACTCGAAGAGCTGGTACACACCCTCACACCACATTCATCCAAAACACTGAAAACGAATCCCAAGATCCGATGACTCTCCAGCAGCAGTGTTGTCGCCGCATTGTCTCCCGCATCCGCTGAGGGACCAGAACTGCTTTCCAAAAGTCGATCTATTCGCAGAACCACAACACCCTTCTTGTAAATGACAATGCTGTTGCTGGTTTCGCTTTCAACAGAACCATTTCGGACAATCCTTGTTCCCACGCTTTGAACCGCCGACTCGAAGTCTGTAGTTGGAATCACTTCATTGGACGACAGTGATGATGGCTTTAATGACAACTCGTTGTCGATATCCCGAATTCTCCCGAGATATACTTTCATGTCGCCTCCACTCTCCGCTACGGATGAGTTATCTGTCTGCCCGCCACTACCAGCACCGAAAGGAACAGCACCAAAGACAAGCTCTAATCCAGCCCTGGACAATAATCCACCAGTGGACCCCACACCGCAAATCTCAATCGCAGCATTTACATCCACATTTTTGATTTTTCGACTCACATTTGCAGAGCAGCTGCTAACTCCAGTCGAGACTGAGACTCGGGGGTCGATGCTGTGGATTCCGCTTATATGTGTATGGAGGAGGTACAGAGTGGGTGGGATGCATGAAAAGTTTGCCAGCGAGAGTGTGAGCAAAGAAGCGAAAAGGGACGTGTGTTGTTTTTGCGGGAGATGTGTTGAGAGTGCGAGATGGGACGGTAAGCTTCCGAATGCGCCTAAAAAGAAAAGGTCATGAAAAGCAGACCTCCATCTAAAAAAAATACCTGAAAAAACAGGAATTACGGGAGGTTCATCGGCTTCATTGGATGAGTAAACTTCCATTTGTAGTCGCCGTGTCAAGTTGGAGATGACGTGTGTGAAGAGTTCGTCGTCCATATTTTGGCAAGTGAAGGAGGGAGATACTAGGGAATCGGTAGGCATAAGTTTTGCAGGAAAACCCTAAAATAAAAATCTATTAATTCTTTATGGTTGCGCGTTTGAGAATGAAACACTTACGGAGGCTTGCAAAGCACAAGTCAGGATGAAGGCAGCCATATTATCCCCAGCTGCAATCACCGCATCTAACGAGCTTGGCGACATCTCTCCAACAATCTGGTCGTAAAAGAAAGTATTGATACTCTGCCTCATAGCGTTCATCGTTTTCCGCAAACCTCAATGGCAGACAAAAACTCTAACTCCCCTCAACGTCTCTCCCACATACGCTTCCGCATCTTCACCCAGCTTTGGATCTCGAATACTCCTTCGAATCAGCTGGATCAAGTCTCGCTCCAACGATGAAATCAAGTGTTGGTGTTGACAGGCAGTTCGAATGAGTCGTTGGTGCAGAGGTATTGGACACATTTCGACGGGTTTGCTTTATCCCAAGACAGTGCGAAGCAGCTTCGATAAGTCTACAAGACTGAATGAGTTTTTTTTTTTTTTTTTTTTTTTTTTCCTTCGTGACAAGTTGGATCAGACCTGTCAGTGCAAGACTTTGTTCGAGGGATCTTAATCGACGAAACAACGATTGCAGTTCTTTTATTATGCCCCGCTGATGCAATAGTTGCGCTGTCAAAGGAGAGATTGCTTGTGAGTTTGGTACTAACCAACTACTGAAAAAGTCAAAGTACCGCACAAGCCGCTCCAATTGCTCATTGCAATATTCGACCCAATCGATGGCGAATCGATACGTAGAATCGACCATTCATCGCTTGCTTGTTCCATTTTGTCTTATTTCTGTTTGTAATTTCTGTTTTTAGAGCAAGGTTTGGGGGGAAAATGGAAATTGGTTTTATGGAGATGGGTTTATTTGGAATATATTGCATGTTATTTACTACTTTGAGATAGAATTTTGATCGATCTGTTTTTTAAAAGTGACGGCCGGCATTTAGTGGTTTCCCCTTTGGTGTAACTCCCTCAACAACAACGGCAGCTGTTGCAGAAGGCAAAATACTTGTAGAACCAAATGCAGAGGAAAGAGAAGTTGATACTTGTTCTTTCACCTCCTCTACTTCTTCGAACTGAATGCTTTCCAAATCGTCTTGACCGTCTCGCTGAATTGGGATTGCGATTGCCATTACGACGGAAGCGGCACAGAGGAAGGATGCAACTCTCTTGACAGAAACCATGTTTAGTTTTTTTTAGACTGCAGAACGTGTTGTGACTGTTGTCTATTTATATTCTAACCACAACGTTGAAAATTTAGTTCATATTCACTCAAACTCATTATTAGTTCATTAACTGATTGACAAACCGAACGAGCCTCATACATTCATATAGCGTATCTTTTAAGGACAATTCCAATGAGAAGACGCGTAACTTCGCTGATAAGCTATTTATTTTTTCCTGATTCAAAATACAATAAAAGGAGATACTAGAAGTGATGCCCCGCATTCAATGGAGACGGCTGTAAACCATCGGCAATCCTGCTACAGGAACGGGCTGTTGCGGCACAACAGTAGCTGGAAGTTTCAAAGGTGATTTGATGGAAGGTAATTTTGGGAAAGTGGGGGGAAGAGGCGCAGGCGCCAATACAACGACTGGAGACAGCTTTTCTTGTGGCAGTTTG
>JAIVFH010000270.1:0-36450 GCA_025765595.1 Obelidium mucronatum
TCTACTGGGGTATATAATTTGAAAACAACGGAGAATACATAAAGCGTATCACATTTGTAGCACATTGTGATTACTTTCCTGGTTTTGACAAAGAACCTTCAAACAATACACAATCCATATGCGCATTATAGTAGGCCACCGTCTATCCCTAGTAAGAAAGAGATAGATGTTTTCTTGGAGAAGGATTCAGAAGTGGAACCAATCAAATTAGATAAACGCATACCAATTGAAGAACTAATGAGATTGCGAGCCAAAACCTGCTCCAGTATCTCCCCTAGTTCTGATTGAGGGGGGGAGAGAGTTAAGAAAGAAAAGGAGAAGGTCAATTCAAGTTGTGAGGTTTGAAATTGATGAAGATAAAAAGACAATCAAACCTTTGTTCAAAACTGAAGCAGATGTTGATCAATTGGTTGATGACATAGTGAAAAATGTACCAGAATTGTTGGTTGATTCTGACAGCGGAGATGAATCTGAGAAACTGCAAAGTTCAACAAAACCAAATGAGAAATTGAAAACTTCTTCTGATAAAGATAAAATGGTTGAGGAGCCATTTATTAGTGAAAAAGATCAACTTAAAACAAATTGAGAAAGCGTTTGAGGATTGGGGAATAACAAAGGAAATGAGAACTGAGTTGACTGAGAAAATCAAAGCTCAAATTCCAACAACTAGAGGTTTCAGAAGGAAACTTGAGAGAAAAATGAAAAAGAAATAAGTAAAGGAAAAGTGATGAGAGTGAGAGCTTTTCTGAATGATCATGTGATATTTTCAATTGTAAAGGCAACAATGTGGGGGGTTTTTGGAGAAAATAAAACTGTACCCTGATGCAAATTCATATCCTAAGCAGAGGATTGATATTAAAGACTTACATCATCTTCCTAAGAATCAAACAGATACTGCACCGTACAGTTGTAAGGCCGATTCGGGGTGTAATTCGGTGTAGTTCGGGCGGGAATTCGGCCTCAATTTGGCCCCTGGCCTGTTCGGTTAGGATCTTTATTCGGTTTCAAAAAATAAAAATAAAATAACCGAATAGAAAAAGAGTTGACCGAATGCCACCAACAACCCGGCGTACTGGCGCTGCCGCGGATTCTTGTGCCGCATTCACTACAGTCACTCTTGTCGAATTTGGCTTCTCGCAGCAAGCCCTTGTGAATGCCAGCATCTGCTTGGCAGAACAAGTCCACAAACCTGACGAAATTAATGGCTACTACATGGCCGGCATCTATGAGAACAACCAGAAACCAACAAAGGCCTTTGATTGGTACATGACCAGCAAGAAGTACTGTTGCTGCCACTATATCCATTCTGGACAATCTCGGGTTCCTTACCGCTCAGCAGAAAAAGCTAGCCAACACCAAATTCAACAGAATGTGCTGGATTGATATTTTTGACCAAATCATCAGGTAGATAAGCGTTTATTTTAATTGTTTCCCAGTAGCTAACTCTTTCTTGCACAGACACATCAACTCGCAAGTGAGTTATGAAGTGGTCTTTGCCTCAGGATCCCTTCAAATGCCTTCTTTCTTTGCTTGCAATGGGAGCAGCATTAAAGACGTTGCCAGCAGTATTGCTGGACTGGATATAGCCCAAGCTCGTCAGATGGCATGTTTACTGTGCATCCCTTACCCAACCTCTACAAACTATGCTTCCAAGGAGATCTTTAATGCTGTATTAATGCGTGCCATATCCAGTAAGTATTATATTTGGCCCACTGAAGTTGGTGCTAAATCAAAAATTAGATCTTTGGCAAAGCAACAACTCTCGTAACACTCAGCTCATTTGGCAAAATCAACTTTCTCAACCACAACCAACCATCTCCATCGTATCCAATCCTCGGCAACCAGTAGTCTCCTACAAAACCAAACCCTGCTCAAGCCTATCGCCAGAGAATATGGCTCCCCCAAAACCACCAGTCATGTTTGCCACAAGCTTCAACGAAGCCTTCATCCATAAGTTGCCATTGCCTCCTTTGGCGCTTGCTACACAACAAATGTGCCCCACAAGATTACTTTTCGATGGTCCTGTGGGTGATTCACGTGTCTCGCTGGAGTTTGGGTTAGAGGACTCTATTTCTTCAGGAACTCGTTCACCAGTTCAGTCTCCAATCGGTCTTTGTGTGGCTATTCACGAAACACCGTCTCCTCAATCTCTCATGGTTCGGTCTTCTATCCTGGTGCCAATGATTGTCCCGCCTGTTCTGAAGAAACCATCTTTGGAATCTCTTATTGAAGACTTTCCTAAATTCAACAGTGTTTGTAGTGAGGTTGACTATGAGGACTACACTGGAGTCCTTGATGCATATTGTGATTCCAATAGCATTGCCTCCTCTGCTCCTGCTACACCTGCGGCAGTTTTTAGGGCCTTACAACCTTCCACTCCTATCCCCCAATTCGCTTCCTTGAGCTCTCAAGCTCCCCACACTCCAGTACTTCAAAGCTCCAGCGTCCCGGCAGATGTACATACCATCAGGAAGATCCGGCAAGCTGTTTCCTCCAACTACCAAACACCGTCCCAAGTCATTTCACAAGTGATGGAAAAACTGGATCTGGCAGACCGCCCTGCCTTTAAAACTCCACACACATTCAATGCTGCATTTGGATCTTCCTCGACTCAGCCTTGCGGCACTGGTGGCGGTGATTCCCTTCAAGAAGCATATGGGCATGCTGTTCGAGCCACAGAAGTCCACAATCTCTGGGGTTTGATTGTTGATGAGTTGCCAAACAACTTTTTCAATGGATCAACAGAGAATTTCATGGACATGATGAATGATGCTTCAAAAGGAATCTGTTTTGAGTCTGAAAGTGAGCCTGAGAGAAAGACGGTATCAACAAAAGCTCCGCCCCCTCTTCCTCCTAAGCCTGTGGGGCTGTCTCTACAACCAGCAGCGTCAGCTCCACTATCTACTATTGGCTTAACCTCAACTATACCTCTGTCTTATATTAGTACATCTTCCTCTGTGGACCAAAAGCTACAAACTCGCACAACTACTTGCACGCTTGGTGGAAGCTCAGCGTGTAATTCCTACTATTACGACCATCGTAGGGCTTTCTTGGAGTGCTTCAAGCAGACAGGAAATCAAAAAAACGCAGCACTACAGGCGGCAAAAGTTGTCCAGTCTAAAGCAAACGGAGAAGATGCGTTCCGAGTGTGTTCTGGTATTCTCTTCATTGACGAGTGGCTCTGTTTTGTTTTTCCGCGTTCTGTTTATCCTGGTTGATTTGGTTGTGAGTTTGTTTTACTTTTACTGAAAGTGTTGTAGGATTTGCATCTATTGCAAACAATTCTTACACAGGCACAGCTCCAATTTTCAAATTGGTCGATGACGGTCTCAGGTTGTTGGACAATGCCTCGACCGTTGCGATAGACGGTAACGGTGTTGCAAACAGTAAGGAACTGAGTCCAAAATTGAATAAATAAAATGGCCCAACCTGCATTGACTTAATGTTCTTCCCTCGTCTTTGTGTGGCTTGCTTTCGGTTATAGAATTTGTTTGCCAGGTCAACCCCTTTGGCTCTGACTTGAGTCTCAATTTCAATGTGACTTTGATTACCGCACGCGTACACTTGTGATGCTTTCTGTGCATTTCCAAATCCGCTGGCCTCAAAATTGCGACGCTGCTGACTGCACCCATATACAAAGTAAGTGGTTGCTTCAGCTTCATGTTGCTGACAAAACCCGACTTTGTTTTTAACAAGCGGAAGCTTGCAGGGGCGAATTGGGCAAACTCGATGTCCTATTTTCGGCATTGTTAGTTTCAGCTTCGTTGTAAAGAACAGAATACAAGGGATCAGAATACAAGGGAAAATACACACCCATTACTTTTCCATCATCTACAATTGCAGAGAGTACCTCCTCATGCAAGCCAACTTGGTGACACAACTCACACGAGTGTTTGTTTTTGACAACAAAGTAAGATTCAAACCATTGAGAATAGAGGAGCATTCCTTCCTCCAAATCATCCATAGTTTTCGTGTCTCCGCCAACTACAATACGAACAATCGCAAATCCTTCGGGTGTCACAAGTCCAGGGGCACTATTTGTAAAGTATGTATGTGATTTTATCCACTCTGCAAGTCGTAGAAACCCAAAAAGAACGAATGCACGCTTGAATAATGCCGAATCCGCAGGAGCAGGCAATGCATTTTGACCAAACTTATTACGATACATTTGTTGCGATGTCCAAAATTTAGCTCTATTTTTGAGTGTTTATTTATTTAATAATTTAGTGAATAAGTGTTTATTTACATTTAAAACAACTACTAACTTCAAATCCTTCACAACGTCAACACAGAGCCACCCCAATGTATCCCATGTAATCAAATATTTGTCATTGAGAAAAATATATCCCCGTGTCTTGATAATCTCCATCTGATAGTAGAGACGTACAGAGCCTTCCTTGTCCTTAAACACACAAGAGTCCACATCAAAGGCACCCCAACGACACAAGCGATTTTGGCAGAACTTTGGTAAATATTGGGCGGAATCAACACCATTCATTGTGATAATCTTGATGTTTTGGCTGTTTCGCGTGACTAAACTGCGCATACACTCAAAGCATTTGGCTGCTGGTGTTGGAGGCACATGAAACTCATGTTGCAAGCTCCATGTTTGGAAATAAAGTTTAAGAATTCTCTCCAAAATCTCTCTAGTGTCCACAACGATCAGCTCACCTGTCTACAGAACCAGCACCGCTTCCAGTCCCTCTACAACAGATTAAGAAGTCTTATTACTCAACATCTGTTAAATTTTCCTGTACCAATTAGTCAGGGAACCCTTAAAAAGCCGGAACGTTCAAGCAATTACTGTTACACAAGCACCCCAGCCGCTACTACCAAAGCCGCTACAGCTTCTAACTCTACTACAAACATCTAAATCTACTTATTAAAACAAGTTTATTCTGCTACAACAACTACAACTTTCTACTACTTGAAACACTTGAAACTCAACTAACCCCCAACTACTACGCCTCAAAATTTTTCTTGACTTCAACTAAAAATGACAACCAACAACAACTTGAAAACTACTTTTACGCTTGATCATGATAACATCAGCGATTTCCACCAGTGGGTTGACGATATTGAAGGTGTTGCAGCCCAACACAATGTTCTCCACACTATTCGTCTTGACCAAGAGTCCCACGACGACAACATCAACAACTACTTGGTTCCTTATGGTCCAAATGGTGCAATCACGGCTGATCCGCAGCTTCTTGAACTTGCAGTCTGGGATAATCCTGAAGACCCGAACGATCCTTGGGTTCTTCAACTGACTGATGTCCCAAATACTTGTCCAGGATCGTACGCAAACAACAAGATGATGCAACGTATCATCAAGTGGAATACTTCCGCTGCCCTATTGAATATTTGTCAGCAAAACACCAAATGTGCACGTACCTGGATTCGAAACCTCCAGACCTACTACAATGCACAAACTAGGACCGATACGAAGGAGACTATTAAAGAATGGATCACACTTCAACATCTGTCACATGAATCCATTAGTGAATACTACAATCGATTCTCAAATATTCTTACCAAGATGCGTGCTGATCCAACCAATGCCGCATTCCGTCCATTTGTCAATCTCCCTGAAGTTATTAATCATGTCATTGACGCACTCTACAAACAATCTTTTGGTCATCAAATTCAAAGAATCAAAAGCCTTGAACTTACAAACCTCAGTGATCTCTTGAAAGAACTCCTGGAGACTGAGAAGATGATCGGCTTCAAACCAAAGAAGACCGCAAATGACTTTGCCTTGCTCCTTGGAAGTGGACAACCCAACGGAAGCAGCAACTTCAACTCCAATGGGACTGGGCGAGGAGAATTCCGTGGGCGTGGTAGAGGCCGTGGTCGCGGAAGTTACAACAATGCGAGCGGTCGCCCCGGACCTTATCCAGCTCAGAACACCCAGTGGAATCGTGGAGGCGGGAACTCTAATAGGAGAGGATACGTTAATCAGGGAAGACAATTTCCTATTAATAGTAACCAACCCACTCACCGCTTACACGCCTTAGAGTTTACAACTCAACAACCTCCAAGTCCTTGCAAAACTTGCGGGGGCAATCACTTTCACGTTCAATGCTTCAAGTCCCAGGACTATGCATTCAACGCGCTACTCCCATTCCCTCAGGGGAAGCCGCTGCTGCCACCAAACAGGATCCGCAACGACATAGTCAAACACCCGTTGATCCAGCAACTACTTTCAAAACCGCAAAATGCATTGCTCAACGCTCCTTTCGACAACTATCAATGGCAGCAACCCGTATACTATCAACAACAATCACTGATGGTTCCACAACAACAACTTCCACCTCCGCCTGCTGCTCAACAACAATCTACAGTATCATTCCAGCAGCAACCTACAGTTATCAATGATCAGCAAACCATAAATACTATAAATACCCAGGCAAATAACTTAGCTTCGGGGTCTGGTACTATGGTTCCTGCGGGTTTTTACCGGGGCCAGCACTAAGTTGGCCGAAAGATGGACTTGAAGTTGACGCGCCACCTATAACTCAAGTCATCAATACATCAGCGTCACAGCAAATGGAAGAAGATGAAAATCACATACCTTCAACTACTACTACTACCACTAAGAAGAAGCGACGGAAAGATAAAGCCGTTCTGACAGAGTATCTGGCTGGTCCAGAACCTGTGTTCGATGAATCCACATCGAATTGTCATTTAATTGTTTTAACACTAAATAAATGTATAATTGATTTATTTAATACATTATATTACGTATTTACGTTCAATCGCCAATGTGTATGCGGTCGCAGTCTGTAGAGAATGCGGAGCGTACAACATTGGAAGAGAGCCATAGCGCTGGGTCGCGCATGTAGCTGGAGATTGATTAAGTAAAAGGGTAATAGAATAGTTTATTAGAATAAATACAATACACATATATTAGTGGTGTCGTAGTTTAGAGAGTATCTGCTTGCGATCTGAAACACCCCCGTGTTTCAGATATGAGGCAATGCCCTATAAATACAGGACATCGCAGTGTTAGTAAAGAATAATATTCTCACTACGAAATGAGTGCTACACGCACCTGTGACCCTACGCAGATTCTCTGACACAATGTTGTAGCTGAAAGCACATCGCAACCGTTTGAGTGTCTGCGCTTGAGCGAAGGTTATCGAAAGATAATCCTAAGTCAGCCTGACTGAAAATAGATATCAACGGTTGTGAGAGAGCTGTAAGCCTGTGTGTTGGGTTGTTGAGCGCTCTAAGTGTTAAATGGCTTGCCAACACATGAGCTGAAATGGATGCCAACAAACTCACAGTGAAACAGTCGAGATCGGTACCCACAGCGTTTCAGAAACTCGAGATTCCGTAAGGAATAAGAGTTCACGGCAAATGCTGTGGAATATTGACAGGTGAGCGATCACCTGCAGAATAAACATCTGGTGTAAGCGCCCCTAAGCGCCCCTCACATACCTTATTGGGAATGTCTCCGAAATACAAAACCGAGATAAAAGGTTTAAAGGCGCCAAAGGGCACCGAGTATTAGGAAACATTATCAAAAGGAAAATGGGGGAGCAAAAGTGCACACCAACCTTATTTAGACTGACTTAAGAATGAGATGCGAACATACCCACAAATCTAAAAAGTAGTTTAATAAATAAAGAATTGTCAAAATGCCAACTCACGAAAGCGACACTGATGATGAAATGCCCAGACTGGTGACTCCACCAAATGAGCCATCAGGCAGTGTTGTCGCAGAAGGCTACTCGCAAACAACGCACATTGCAGATCGCCTCACCAGACCCCTGAGTGAAGGGCGGTTGCAATATCTCCGAAACATCCTACCATGGATCGCATATGGGGAACCGTTCTCAGCGAGTGCATACCTTGACGATCTAATCCTTGAGCAAAAGAAAACCAAGGAACCTGATGAACGCGTTGAAAGATAATTTTATTAAAATAAAGTCAATTTTAATAAACAAAAATTCACGTGAACTCGGAAAACAAAAGATTAAGGCGGTAGGATTCCCAGAAGGAACATCACAACTGACTTGCAGAAAGCTGCAAAAATCAGTGAAAATGAGTTCGAAAGAAAGGGAATATCCCAAGACCCGCAAATATCCAGGCAACGGACTATAAAGTCTCTACGCAGAAGCTTAAGGAGATACTCGAGTACCTACAAGATACCGGGGTTTCTACACAGGTCAACGATAAAGACTATCGCGAACCACCTGTGGCAAATGCGCAATTAGATTTCCAATTAGGACCAATGCCAGTTGCACCGGCGGAACAAGAAATAGCAGGCTTGTCACCCGAAGAGGCAGCAAAATATAGGGAAGAGTTAGAAGTATACCACAAGGCTGTGAAATCCTACCTCGATGCAAGTAATGCCAAAGAAACTTCGACAAACAATCTCCTAAAGAAGGAAGAGAGTTATCGAAAGTGGCGCGTTGAACAAGATACAGCGATTGGAACTTACAAGTCCTTCTTCCCAAGATCCAAGTGGGACCAAATCGAGTCGCATGCTGATTTTGTTGCAAAACGAACACTATATGTGGCAATTAATACCACCAAGATTCTGTTCATGGAATTAAAACACAGCGGGTTAGATTTCCAACTCTGGATACAACAAACGAGTGAAACAACGATTAAAGGTTTTTAAGTTACTTTTATTGAATTAAACCCGAAATAAAACAATAAAATAGGGGATAAAAGAACAAAATCCGAATCGTGGTATAAGTTCATAAACGACTGGAACAAGTTAGATAATGACAAAGTCAACTTGTACCCGAAGATATCCGAAAACGTTCTCATGGATAATCCTAGAGCGGAAGGACAATCAGAGGAAGATCACCAGAAAGCGATTAAAGAACTTACAGACCTGTTCACTCCACAGTTCGTCAGAATACTACTCGAAGAATTCCTGAGCATAAGTCTCCTGAAGTCGCTTCCAGATAGTATCACTCCCCTTGGACAGAAATTCATCCCATTCAAAGAACGCCTTGAGACTCAAGGACTCAAGAAAGCGTTCAAGAGCCTTGAAGGAGCACTTGCAGAAATCAACGAAATCCTAAAAAGTTTCGATAGTATTAATGCGGTGATGGATGAAGAAAAGAAGAAGGAGAGCGACGAAAAGAAGGTTGCAGCAGCTGTCAAAAAGCAACAACAAGAAGTGGATCGCGCATCATACGCAGCCAATTCTAATGGAGCCGAAAAGACAAGCGCGAACCAACAAGGAGGAAAGAGAACTTACAGTACTGGATGCTACGTGTGCAAGGATAGCCAAACACCGAAGCATGAACCATCGAACTGCAAAGTCATCCTTGAATTAGCAAACAAAAAGGAGTTCGTAAAGATCGCTAACCTGTTGAATCCTCAAAGTCAGGGCAACGCAAGTCAGAAAACCAAGGGTTTCAAAAGACGCGCGTCAGCTGCAGGGATTAACCAGAAGCCAGGATCGAACGAATCCAGTCCAAGCCTTCGTGCCGCCCGTAAGACCATGGGAAGTCTTGCTAAGACCCTTGGAGAGGTGAGGACATTTTGCACTTCCGGAAATCTAAATTTTGTAATTTAGCAACTGAATTCCCAAATTACCCCAAACAGCTCGCACAAAGAAAAAGAAATGATTCCGAGTGACGCTGATGGGATGGATTTTGGAGATTTTAGTTCTATTTTTAAATCTACAATGAAAGCTTGCGTTGCAAATAACGTTAGGCGATTCAATAAAGAAAACAAGATGTTGGATTCTGGAGCAACTGTTATTATGACGCATGACATTTCACTATTTATCAATGGTACATTTAAATATGTAATGGATGAATGGATATACCTCGCGGACAATAGTAAAATTAGAGTCCATGCACGCGGAAGCGTGAATATGGAGTTTGGGGGAGTAAAACAACGAATCGACGACGTCTATTACGTTCCAGATTTAGCGGAAACTCTCATATCTCTTGGACATATGTTAAAGGGAACAAACAATTTAATTTTATTTAGCGAAGACTATGTCTATATGTTTCACCAACCAACGAATACGATAATTGAAATTGGTCATCGCGTAAACTGGACTATACTATATTAATATATTCGGAAATGGGAATAAAATCATGACGGCCGCTAAGAGCCAACATGGTGAGATCTATTCAGCCGATTGATAATCTGGAAGAATTAGAAACATTCCATCAAGCGAATAATAGTAATAGTCAAAAGAGAAAGAAAGTCGAAGTAGAAGTGAAGAATAAGAGAGCAACAACGCGTTCTACGTACCTCCAATTCCATGTGCGATTTGGGACACATAGGTCAAGAATTGCTATGTAAAACTCTTGATGCTGCTGGAATATCCTATGATTTTTCCAGAGACTCCACTGAATGCGTGACTTGTCAATTAGTAAATTTTCGAAGACTCACCACTAGAACAGTCTCAACGCCAGCGACGCGATTTCTGCATACGATTGGTGAAGATATATTCCCGCTAAAAGTAGTAGCGTGGAATGGAGCGAAATACTGCTCATTCATCATCGATAAATTCACGAAAAAGTGTTGGGCGCTATGGCTGAATTCTAAAGATGATTTTACAGAAGAATTTATTAAGTTTCTCGATACAATACAAGCAAATCATAGTAAAAGAATATTGATACTGCAGGGGGATGGGGGAGAGTTGCAAGCAAACGCGATAAAAGAATATTGCAAGCGCGCCTCACCTCAAATCAAACTCGTCAAATCGCCAGCCGATACACAGGCACTAAATGGTGGAGTTGAGAGACCTCTGGGAATCTATAGAGAAAGAGCTGTGTGTATGTTAGCAACTGCTGGTTTGACGCATAGAATGTTTCATTTTGCAATGAACTACGCGATAAGACTAGGATCAGTAATACTTAACACAGAAACTGGAAAAACACCGTTTGAGATGGTAAATAACAGACCTCCAAATTACAAACGGACTCGAGTTTTCGGTTGTCTCTGCGCCATATTCGTTCCAAAGAAAAACGAAAGGATCGTGTACCTAAAGGACATAAGGCCGAACCCGGAGTTTATCTAGGAGATCGAGATGGGCGTGTAGTTTACGTCTACAAATATAGAACAAAGTCAGTTCATGAAGAATTTCATGTCAGATACCTTGAATCCATATTTCCCGGTCTAAATCTAAGTCCAACCTATTTGAATCCGTTGTCAAATCTCAATTTCACAGAATTTGAAGATGAAGACAATAGTGGGGATGAAATTAGTGACGACGAAGAGACAGAGTTTAATAATAGCTTACCATTTGAGTCTCCAGTCTCGGATGCTGACGCGATTATTGAAGATGTTGACTTTGGAGGAATTAAATTCCGTGGTATAATCGAAACTGAACCAGACGAAAGCGGTGAGTAGCTGTTCACTACTACGCAAATAATTAAAACTACACAAATAATTCCAAAAGACACAACACTTACCAAACCTATGGATGTAACTGGAAGAGTTGGTGATCTGGAGGAGGAGACTGAAGAGGGTTCCTTGGAGAGAGAAGGTTTGTTTGTCCAAAACTATCAACGCTCTAACCAAAGAAATTACTTAATTAAATAAGACCTCGACGAAAATGAAGAAGAGGAAATAAAAGAAATAGATAGGGAAATGGACGAACCCGAAGTGGATAAAGACTTAAACCCACTTAGCGGTAGTAAACCCATTGACGCGAACAAGTACAACTTGAGAACGCGTAAACCTAAAAATTATGCGAAAAGCACAAAACATAAGTATTCATCAGATGAAAGCGAATTAAATGAATTGCTATTACTGAATGAAGAAATGTCGAGTCTCTTGCATCTAGCGGAACAAGTCGGGTTATTCGGAGAAAATGGTATAAATTATTGAATTTAATACTCACTCGATAACTGTCACATCCAATTCCACTAGATGAGATCGATAATAAACTGCCGTCGGAGTTGACTGAAGATGAGGCATACACCGCGTTTGCGAACAAAGCGATAAGCTTGACAAGCGAGATTGCGGGCCTATCTGATGAATTTATCAGGCTATCTATATTGAAAGAAGAATTTGAGCGAGATGGTAGGACTCCACACCCTAACTTACTCAAGAACTTGAATCAAGAAGCTGATAAATTAAATCGCAAACTCGATGAGAAAATGGAGAGACTAGATGGAAAATATAAAACCATTAGTCAACGTGTAAATAGCGCTCGGAAAGGGAAAACTCGATATAGACTGGTCAACAGCCGCTGAGAGTCACATACCTACCGAGAAAACTCACATTTCAGAAGCACCAAGAGCTCCTAAAAGTGTGCGAGAGGCGATGGAAGGTCGTTTCGCTGCATATTTTAAAAGGGCGATGTTAGTTGAAATGGAATCGCTATTAAAACATGAAGTATGGGAAGAAGAAACCTTACCGCCAGGACGGAAAGCCATCAGTTCCAAATGGGTGTTTGATTATAAAACTGACCCGCTAGGTATGATTGAGCGATTCAAGGCGCGTCTGGTTGCTGTTGGATCCAGTCAAGTCAAAGACCACGATTACACAGAAACCCATTCTCCAGTAGTGAAAACTAAAATAATTCGATTTTTAATTGCTATGAGCGCCATGTTGAACTTACATATTGAGCAACTTGACGTCGAGACAGCATTTCTATATGGAACGCTGACTGAAACCAATTATATGAAAATGCCGCAAGGGTTTGAAAAATACGAACCTGATGGAACTCCAAAAGTAGCGAAGCTAGTAAAAAGCCTCTATGGTTTACACCAAGCTGGACGCGAATGGTATAAAGTTCTACGCGACTATTTCCTAGGATTGGGTTTTACGCAGTTAAAATCAGACGCTTGCACATTTCTTAAAATTGATCCTACATCGAAAAACTTGGTGATCGTTTTGATTTATGTAGATGATGTGTTGATAGCGAGTTCTGACCGACAAGCGATTGCGACCCTAAAAATTGATATTGGTAAACGATTCAAGATTAAAGATATGGGAGATGCGCAATGGATCCTCAAAATTCAAATTGAAGATTGTGGTGACGCGAAGTGGTTGGGACAAGTACAGTATATTACTGCATTGTTGAAGGAGTTTTTTGTTTGGGACTTACCTGAAGACAAATGGAGAACTACTCCAATGGCGGTAAATTGGGAGCACGATCCGAAAAGCGTTCAGCTTTCGGGGGAGAAAGCAACAGACTACGCTAGCTTAATTGCAAAGCTGATCTACTTGTCGACTCAATCGCGTCCTGATATTCAATATTCAGTAAATACGTTGGCACAATTCCAGAGAGACTCACGCGAGTGCGACTGGAGTGCAGCGATACGCATTTTGAAGTACTTGCGATTCACTGTAGACTTGGGTATAACATTCTTCAAAAGTAAAGGAATCGAATCTGTGGTATACATGTCAAATACTGATGAGTTACTAAACATGGAACCGATTGAATTACCTGAAGGTATGAAACCTATGGGCTATACTGATGCCAGTCATGCTATGGAAGATGACAGAAAGTCGCGATCCGGATACGTATTCATGGTATTTGGTGCTCCGATTATCTGGTTCTCCAAGAAGCAACCGACGGTAGCATTGTCTTCATGCGAGGCTGAATTGATTGCACTGGTTGAAGGTACCAAAGAGGGATCCTGGATTCGAGACTTCTTTAGGGAGTTAGGATTTAAATTGGATGAACCTACGGTAATGCAACAGGACAATCAAGCGGTTATTGCGATAGCGGTGAATCCTATACATCATGCGAGGATTAAACATATGGAAGTCAAGAACCACTACATACGTGAAAGCGTAGACAATGGGACTATTCGACTCATATATTGTCCGACCGATTTGATGATAGCGGATGTTTTGACGAAAGCTCTTCCTGCACCTCAACATTGGAAACTGTTGGAGTTGTTGGGGATGAGACGACTCTCGGAACTAAGAGATGGTCAAAAGGACAAAGCTCACCTCGCGATATATCCGATCGATGCTGATGAATAAAGTGATGAACTATTTCGTGTGTTTTGACGTTACTGTCTTTGACATTTTGAGTTCATGATCGCAGCTGGGTTCGAGTCCCTCGCACGCACGGCGCCATGGTGGCCTGTGATCGATCACTAAGAATATTCTATAAAATTGGATGACAACTTACCCGATGCTGATGTCATGGGGGAGTGACAGAGTATCTGGCTGGTCCAGAACCTGTGTTCGATGAATCCACATCAAATTGTCATTTAATTGTTTTAACACTAAATAAATGTATAATTGATTTATTTAATACATTATATTACGTATTTACGTTCAATCGCCAATGTGTATGCGGTCGCAGTCTGTAGAGAATGCGGAGCGTACAACATTGGAAGAGAGCCATAGCGCTGGGTCGCGCATGTAGCTGGAGATTGATTAAGTAAAAGGGTAATAGAATAGTTTATTAGAATAAATACAATACACATATATTAGTGGTGTCGTAGTTTAGAGAGTATCTGCTTGCGATCTGAAACACCCCCGTGTTTCAGATATGAGGCAATGCCCTATAAATACAGGACATCGCAGTGTTAGTAAAGAATAATATTCTCACTACGAAATGAGTGCTACACGCACCTGTGACCCTACGCAGATTCTCTGACACGTTCCCGATTCTATCATCCATCAAAACATTCAACCGCAACTCCGCAAAGCCAAACGTACCCTACAATGGAAACATTCAGCAAAACCAACAAATACAACAACATCAAAAACCAAATTCAGCTTACCTTCGAGGATTGATCCAGCTCCCGAAGATATTCTGGATTCAAACAACTATAATCAACTCTATGACGAAATCAAAAGGGCGTTCCGCACCGGGGGGGCCTGTGATGAGAACATGGTCTTGTCACAGCCAGACGCAGTCCCCCCTGCGAATGATAAGTCATTAGAAGAATTCATTACATTATACAACAACACTGAAACACTTACCAGTATCAAGGAAACACCAAAACTCTTGTACCAGTTTCAGCCAACAAACACCAAGTTTGTCTTCGTCATTGATGGAGGTTGCCGAAAGACTTGCTTGAAGACCACGGATTATTTCGTCTCTTTTACTCCGTGTAGCCGAACCTCCGGTACCGCCGACGAAGATGGAACTCCACTTCAAATCACTGGAACTGGAGACGCAATCATCATTCTAGAAAATGGATACGCGTTGTTAATCAAAGACGCGTGCCTCACTCCAAAGATAGTAACTCACTTAATCGGGACCAATGACCTTGAAGACGCTGGACTTCACTTCCAATCTTCAAGAGGACTTCCCGGTTACATCTTCAAGTCCCATCCATCTTCAGACTTAAGACCGCATCAACCACTATTCCAATGCGTCAAACGAAATGGACTCCATTTTCTCCCAGTACGCAATCACCCCATCCCATCCAATCAGTCGCGTCAGTTCCATTCGCTACTTTCTGCCAAACTCCAGAATATGCGTCTAAGGGAATTAAGCAAAGGACAGTTAGAAAGAGCATCGCGCCAAATGTTAAACGACTTACTGGATTATGAACTCCGATATCGCATATTTGGACATGCCAGTGACGCGAGACTCAGATATATGCAACGTCATCATACTTCAAGCGACTTGCATCCAATTCAATTTCTGCCGAAGCCAATGCCGTGTGATTCCTGCGAAAGTTGTAAAACAAATAAGCAACCATTTAAGTCAGATCCGAAAAAGCATTTACTTGGTGAACAACTTGGATTTGACGTCGTCGAAATCAAACCTCCACATCTTGGAAAATATCCATACGCGCTTGTGATGAACGATTATGGCTCAAAGAGGTCTGACGTCGCGCTACTTGAACACAAAGATGAAGCTTTAGTATGGGCTATCCGACTTCATCAAAAGACAATCACAAAATATCAACTTACCACAAAACGGATGCGAATGGATCCAGGAGAACTAGGAAGATCTCCCGCATTCATGAAGTACTGCGAACTCAACAATATCTCATTCGAGCCAGGAATACCGGAACAGCACCAAATGGATGGAGGACCCGAAAGGACAATTCAAACCTTGAGCAAGATGGCCAGGACTTTCCTATATCAATGCAAAGCACCATTAGAATACTGGGGATACGCGTTTGAACATGCATCAGAAATCAACAATGTCTTACCTGTTATATCCCGCGATATTGATAGTCCCGAATACGCCAGCTCCGGAATTCGTCCTCGAACGTCCCACTTCCAGCCCTTTGGGTGTGCTGTCAAGTATCTCCCTGTATCAACACAAATTGTTAGCAAGATGGAACTAACACGGAAAGAAGGGATTTACCTTGGATCAAAGACCCCATCCCAAGTTATTGTCCTCGACTTGGAAACTGCTCGCGTTCACCTTGTTCGATTCAAAGACTGTATCTTCAAGCCCACTATATACCCATCGTGGCCGCAACCAACATTCGCCACCTCCACACAACCTGGTCTTGAATTTACCAGAGTCACCAATCAAGACAACGTTGCTGTGGATACCAATGTTAAAAATTATCTTGACATCATGGAAAAAGTCAAGAACAAACCGCTCGACGCCGAGACACTTCAAGCTTTGCGCACCAACCGCAAGCAACCAAAGTTACACCACACCATCCTCAAGGCGAACGCCGCGAGACTTGAACTACAAAACACAAATCATCATTTAACAAAAACGTAAGATACAACACAATAACCCCAATCCTTCCTTACCATTCATCTTGTTTGGAACTTGCGGGGGACGCCTTGTAAGACTTAACGGGAACGGATTGAGGGGAAGCTACAATACACAAACAAAACTTAAATTAATAAGGGCCAAGCCCTGATCCCGGGATCCCTAACACATAAACAATTTACATACCTTGATCACCTACATCAACGGTAGCCACAAACAATTGGAAGTACTCTCGAAGAGAGGAAACTCTCCACATACAAATCACTACAAAAATCAAAACAACTTTTAACACACGTCATTACAAAAAACACATATACTCTTACCTCAATCGCTCGAATCAACGACGATACACTAATCACAATACGAATAACACTTAGTAAAACTACAAAACCACTCAAAAGTGCGATGAAGCGTACCTTAACAAGCCAAGGTCTTGGCACTTCGGTACGACCACCGCCGCAGCCACCACCAACAGTACCAAAACCAGCAACGGCGCCGCGACGAATGTCTCAGAGACTCAGCAAATCACGGACATTGCTTGCGACGACGCTGCTGTGCTCACCAACACTCGACGAAGAAGAAACACATATGTTTGGTGAAGAATGGTCATCAGCTACAATCGAAGACAAATTACACGACGTACCACTCACCTCGACGCCAATCTCGAAGACTCCTGAGTCGCCAAAGACACGGAATACAGCCATGAAGAGCAAATTCCAAGAAGAATGGCTTGCAGCCGAAAAAGCCGAACTTGACGCGCTCGTGGACAACAAGACCTATAGACTTGTCAAAGCTCCTGACGGCATCAATATTGTTGGCAGCAAATGGGTTTACAAGGTCAAGTTGAACAGCGATGGATCTGTTGAAAGATTTAAGGCGCGTTTAGTCGCTCAGGGATATACTCAACAATTTGGATTGGACTATACGGAGACTCACTCACCGGTTATGCGCGCAGCAACTTTCAGATGGCTTTTATCGCTCACAGCAATCAACGGGTGGGATACCCGCATGTGCGACGTGAGCACCGCGTACTTGTATGGCGATATCGACGAACCCGTGTACATGAAGCAGCCTCCCGGATACGACGATGGAACCGGCAGGGTCTATGAACTCCTAAAAGGACTTTATGGATTAAAACAAGCGGGTCGTATATGGTATAAGAAGTTGACGACTCACCTCAAAGAAACAGGATATACTCAGTCGAAAGCGGACCCGTGCGTCTTCTTTAAGACTGTGGATGGCAAGACTGTGTACTTGGCTATCTACGTCGACGACTTGTGTTTCTTTGGTGACCAAGCACTTATCGATGAGGGTGTGATTTCTCTTAGGAAGGAATTCAAAATGCGAGACTTAGGAAAAATTACCTACACAATCGGAATACAAGTTGAACACGTGCCCTCCGGAATATTCATCCACCAATCAAAATACGTCAAGGAAATCTTGGAGCGATTTACGGGGCATTTTTCGCATTATCCAATTTCCACTCCCTTGCCAAGCTCATTTTCACCAACTCCAGCATCAGACACCACCCCCCTCTTCAACAACCCATCCCTATACCTTGAAGCCATCGGATGCCTCAACTACGCAGCTATCAACACTCGCCCGGACATTTCTACAGCTATCTCCTTTCTATCTATCTTCTCCAGCAAACCATCTCAGCAACATTGGGAAGACCTCATGCGTGTCTTCCGCTACATCCATGACACACAAGACCACGGTATCTTCTACTCCAAACAAGGCAATTCAAGTCCTATCGGTTACAGCGACGCCGCGTACAACATCCATCACGAAGCTAAGTCACAGCTTGGCTACATGGTTGTTCTCGCGGATGGCGTCATCAGCTGGAAATCATCCAAGACTCCAGTCACACCACTATCATCTACAGAAGCCGAATACATGTCTATCAGTGAACTAGGACGCGAACTACAGTCTTTTATTCAGCTATACAATACACTCAACATACCACTCGACAAACCAATTCAAGTATTCGAAGATAACCAGTCTACAATTCATCAATGCAACAACGACGTATTCTCGCATCGATCCAAGCACATCAATATTCGATACCACTATATCCGCGAACTGGTCAATTTAAAACAAGTCAAGGTCACTTGGATCAAGACCGCTGACCAGCCAGCCGATTTACTCACCAAGTGTCTTGGACGCGATCAATTCAAGAAACTTCGTGCCCGATTTGGCATGATGTCTCTTACCGCGATTTCAATTTAACCATTCACAATTCAAGATTGACTTCCACGATACGCATTGGGGCTAGTCGTGATTTGCCCCAAATAATGCTAAGTCAACTCTATTCAATTCAATTTGATTTCGATTCTAGACTATAGACACTTCAATATTTTAAACATACAACTCATACAGAACAATTCAACTATTTATTCAAGCTCAAAAGTTTACAAGAAAACCAACCACTTAGCTCAATGGTCAGAGCACAAGTCTGTACCAAGACAACCCAGGTTCAAGACCTGCTCTGCGCACTTGTTCGATTATTACATATCCGCCTATGAAGGTTTCACTTTATCCTTGCTTCGCCATTTTTAATGGTTGAGCAAGGGACGAGTGTTTTAGTCAGTAAGAATCTGACACAGGGTGTAATAACGCAAGACCGCACAGAAAGACACAACTCTCAAGCGATTCACACGATCAAGGGGAAGGCACCATCACGTGACAATCACATGACCTTCGGCGAACCCGATTTAATCACCAAGCCTTAATTAATCATTGGCAATTAATCAAGTCACATTCATGTCACATGACGCAAGCCTGATCGTTGTTCAAATTCATTCTTTATTCAATCATGTTCGCTTGAGGGGAAGTGTTGGAGGCACATGAAACTCATGTTGCAAGCTCCATGTTTGGAAATAAAGTTTAAGAATTCTCTCCAAAATCTCTCTAGTGTCCACAACGATCAGCTCACCTGTCTACAGAACCAGCACCGCTTCCAGTCCCTCTAAAACAGCTGGATTACAGATGACACGCTCAACAGCCACATCAATTGACAATTCAAAACAGCCTTGCTGAAGCATGGCATTGGCATGTGAGTAAATATAGTCTAGAGGGAGAGACATTGCTGCTGCGAGTGTGGCAAAGATTGTTTGCAGATGCTTTCGTTTCGATACAGCAATTGCGACGGATGGTGCCCTGCGAATATCGGTGCCAATAGCGTCGCGTTGCTGAAGTAAAGCTCCTGTGAGTGATGCAAGCTGCGCATGATTTGGTTCGGGTGGGTTTGACTTCATTCGATTTGATTTTTATTTTTCTATTCGGTCGAAAGACCCGCCCACCACCTCTCTCAACCTCCTGTCACCGAAAGAAGCCGTTCGGACGTCCTACCGTTTGGTCTACATTCTCGAATCAAAGGGAAGCACGCGCGCATAAATATGCAGACAAATTCAGAGAGGCTGAGAAAGATGCATTGAATTCTCACCATGTAAGGAATACAGGGAATTTTTGATATGCACCTAATGGTAGAAAGATTTTAAATTGAAATGGGTTTATGATTATAAACTTGACATGGTGAACGGGTGTTGAGATTTTAGGCTCGCTTAAGCGGCAGGCTATGACCAAGTCAAGGGAATTGATTTTAAGGAGACGTTAGCTCTTGTAATTAGACGTTAATCTATGAGATTGATGTTGGTAGTAGCAATGTTATTGGGAATGCATATACATCAGCTGGATGTTTCAACAGCATTTCTCTATGGCATATTGAAGGAGCCAAACTATATGAAAACAGCACCTGGTTATCCTGAGACAGATGAAATGGGAAGACCATTAGTTTGTGAATTGGTGAAGGCAATTTATGGCTTACACCAAAGTGCATGTGAATGGTTTGAAACATTGTCAAACTAGGCAATTTAGTGGAATTTTTGCCGCTTACATGGTTTCGGACAGCAGTTTGGCTCAGTTTGGCAGTTTTTTAAATTTATTTTTCACTATTTTTTTGTCGTCCGGAAAAAAAAATAAAGAGAAAATTTTTTTTTCTGTTTCGTGCCGATATCAGCCCACATATATTTGGTTGGGCAGTATGCGGGTTTGATGGTTCCAAGAGCTACTTGTTCATGTGCGTACATGTATTTGATGTCCATTTGGCAAGTTTTTTGTCACTTAGATCCGTCTTTCAAGTTGTTGAGTGTTCCAGTGTTGTCGCAGTATTGGACAGTTGGTCGGTCTTGTGAGTAGCCACACCATTCTAGGAAGTTGCGGCACCATTGGGTTTTACGGGTGAGTGAGTGCTGTGCGTCAAGTTCGGCAGTTACTGTAGAATCGAGTACTGTTGATTGTTGGAAACTTTGGCTGATAACTGCTGCTCCTCCGAGTTTAACAATTATTCCAGTGACAGATTTTTGTATCAATTTGTTTCCGGTGTAGTCACTGTCCGCGTAAGCTTTGTGGCTTGCCATGAAATCATCGCATTTTGTGAAAGTGAGGACTTTATCGTTGCTGCTTTTGAAGTATGCCAAGGCTAGTTGCACTGCTTTCCAGTGGACAGGTTTCAGTTTGTGGGTGTGTTGGGTAAGTTTTCCAGTCACGAACATGAGTCTGGTGTCTGTTTTGCATTTGAATTGGAAAGCCCCAACTAGGGAGTATAGATCTCAATTTTCCATGTATCAGGCCTCTTCTTCTGTTGGGTCTTCAATGGAGTCAAATTCATCATTGGCTCTGTTGTTCTGCTTTTCCGTCGTTGTATTCCGTAAGTTCCAGGTATTTTTAGATCATTGCTTTTCCGTATTCGATTTGATTCATTGTTGTTGTTGTTGTTGGAGAGGTTTTGAAATCCCAACAAAGTGTCCATCCGCTTCTGCGACTTTAATTTTGAATTTGGTTCCAATGTTCAAAAAATCTGTCTCTTTCTGCTCCCAGTCCTTTTGAATAATAAAATCTTTTGTTGTCAGCGTGTGTGAATAGGAACATTTTGAGTTCCTTCTTGTTGTCTGACTTTGGTGGGTATATTTTCATGAATACTCCGTCTTCGAATGGACAGGCTTTAAATCCAAATTGGATGATGCAAGCATCACGTTTGATTTGGTATCTTCGGTTGGCTTGTTTGCATCCGTATACTGCATTTTTGAGTCTCCAGACCCATCAACCCCGGATGAATCCGAATGGTACTTTTGCATAGAGGTTCAGGTCAGGTTCCGGGATCTTCTTGGACTGGCATCCAAATGTATTTGCTGTATCCAATTAAGATTCCTTCAATAGAATGTTATGATAGCTTTCCAGCTGGGTGGTGTTTTGGTAGTAGGCGGCCAAAGGCTGGACAGAATAGTGGTTTTAGCTCTCTGATAAATGGTTTCTTTCCGGTGAGTGCTTCATACACCGTTATTTTGAATCCTTTTTGAGGTATACGTTGTCAACATGGGTATCATATAGCAGTGAATGGAACCATAGGTGTTCCGGTTTTGCATTGTGGATTAGATCCGTTCTGATTCTTTCCAGTAACAGCTTGAACCATCCTTCAATTTCCCCATTAGATTGGTGTTCGTCTGTTCCTGATTCCTGTACTATTAGTCCGAGCTCTTTAAATTCTTCTCGAAACCAGGTTCATCGCAAAAAATTACTTTTGAAAATTTTGAAAATTTGACAAACCAAGGTCAGTGTTGAATGGTTGGCAACTTTGGGAGATACCCTATGACAAAGGAGGCAAAATGCCACAAAAAGGGCAAAAGAAAAAAATTTGCATAAAAATGCTAGTGTTATAAAAATGTGGCAAAGTCAGGTAATTGCACCAAGACAGATCTTTGGCACTGAACCAGCAACAAAGGAATAATTTGGGTAAAAATATTGCATTGCAGCAAAAGGAATGTTGAAGCCAGTTGTGGCTCAAATGATTGCCTGCTGCCAAAAATGGCAATACAACTGGTTAGGAGCCAAATATCTCTTTTGCTTATTTTGCAGTGTGGTTCAAGTTTGGGTTTTTTTTACTCAGTTGAAAATTCATTGAAGAAGCAGATATTCGGAAGACAACACCTTCAGGGTCACCATTTCTGGCACTGTGGACAAGCTGCAGTTAGAACGACACCACCAAACAAGCAACACCTCACCAGCACAAAGTTATGTGTCACATCATTTGGCGGAAACAACACTGCAGCTGTGTATAGTGGTAATGGGGGTGATGAAGGGGTGGGGGTGGGGGGGGGGGGGGGGGGGGGGGGGGGGGGTTGGTTTATAACAGAACTGGACCGCCCTGGATGTGTTTGCAATTGAGACGGAGTAGCTACCCATATCAATCGCAGACGGTGGGCAGCTTTGCAATCTAAGAGGCTTAGCTACCAATGTGATCCCAAATGCTGCCTGCCGCCTCAGGGCGGTCGCTTTCTGGGTGCTTGCGCTTGAATGTTTGACTTCATTGGATCGCAGACGGGGCGGGGGTGGACTTGCGCTTGGTGCATCTTGACCCCGTTTCCTCCCTAGCCTCAAAATCGCCGTTATTTGTAACAGGTTGTAGCTGTAGGGCAGTTGGGGCAGTTGGTTGACCAAAAGTCCCTGTCTTCACCTGTTTTATTACCTTATTCCTTGAGTGTCTAGTTTATGCAAGTGTGGTTATGTTTTCCAACTTGGTTGCTTGGGTACCCTCTTAAATTTGGGGGATCTGAGCAGTTGTACAATACCTAAATTGTTCAAAAAATATTGACTCAATAATAATTGTCCTTTTTGCATGATTTGTCAAGTATGTAGTGCAGTTGTCATTGTTATGGATGCTGACCCAGAGGCTCATGGTCTCTGGGGTCTGTTTTGAATCCTTCATTTCTGACTTTTTTTCCATTGAAGACAATTCATTTCTTTACTTTATCTTTGTTGAAAATTCTCTTTGAGTTTTGATGGTGCTTTTGCACCAAAGTTGGTGGCTGGACTTTCATGACAAAATTTAAGACAAAAAATGGGCATTTTAGACGCCTAAAGTGGCAACTGTTTACCATTGTACTCCTGGCATAAACCAGGACTAAAGCAGTTGCTAGTTTGGCAACAGCCTCTGTTAACCAACTAAGTTGCAAATTGTGGCCCAAACTTGGACTTTATTTAGTAACCAACGTTTTTTGGATAATCAACAATAAATTAGCCTTCTATTTTCCCCACTACATCTACTCTCAATTTGCACCCTCAGCTCAGGCCCCCCTTCTGGCTCAAAAAGCCTAAGAAAATTTTTGCGATGTTGGTCGGTGTTGGCCTGCTTTGTCGAGGTGTAGCATATTTACTTTTTGATTTGGACACTGTGGTTCAAGCCAATTAATAGTGTACTTGATGAGGTTTGCTATTTCCAATCGCTTCTTGAATCCAAAGGAGACTTTAAAGCCAATACAGGTGTGTGCTGATAGTGATAGTGCTCCCACGTATCCTTTGATTGATAGGAATTTCTTTGGCATAATAATAGCGTCGCACAATAGTATGGCTATGGATTCAAAGGGCTTGCGTTTGATGCCGCCTTGGCAGCTGTGGGTGTTGCGTTCTTGTTTATGCAAGATGAGCAGTGGTAGGTTTCACTGCTAGTTCTGCGTCAATTTTGGATAGGTTGAGGTTGCACCCGGTTACTCCGCTGTTGTGGGGCGTAATTTTGGTGTGCTGATGTGGCCCCGAGCGTGCCAATTTTCGAAGTTGTTCTTTGGAATTGTCCCTTTGATAATCATTGCGCTCTTGTCAGCGTTTTCGAAGCTCAGTTTGTACAGTCCATTTTATTCCTTGCTGCTGGCGCATATTACTAAATTTGGTATTTGAGGCAGGCAACCAATGTAGAAAATTTTTGATTTGTCTGGGTCCTTGTCTAGGCGTTTTTGAAAGACTTTGCATATGGCATTTTGACTGTGGTGTAGAGGATGTTGGTTGTTGTGTATTTAGCTGTGTTGGCTGCGTATGTTGCACTGCACTTGAGTTAGCTGTAGCTGCAACAAGGATCACTGTGGTGGAAATAAAACCTCCTGGTAGTGGTTTGGTGACTGCGGGTTTCCTGTGGTCCCACGCTTCGGTGATGGACTTGTAATGATAGTTCTTAGCGTCAAGTTCAATGTCATTTACTGTGTTTTTGGTGGCGTCAAGCCATTCTTGGAATACTGGGCGTTTTCTTGTGTAAGGACGGTAGTTGTAGACATATTTGATAGCAGTGGTTGGTAGTAGCTGTGGTTTGATTGCATAAGACATCTTAATCTGAGAGAATTAGGCGGGTAGACTAGGATTTTAGGAGAAAAGATAATATATTCTAATAAACACACAAAGTAATAAAGAACCAAGATCTAGCAACACAATTCTCTAGGAATAATGCAACTACACCTACTCTTCATGCAACCATGAAGAAATGCTGGTTCTCATAACTGAAAGGGTTCGCAGATGCGAGCTACGCGCAGGAGAAAGGGAGAAAATCAAGAAGTGGATATGATGGCTGGAGCAGTTGTATCTTGGTTCTGTAAGAAACAAGGAGTAGTTGCATTGTCATCTACGGAAGCTGAGTATATCTCACTTTCAGAAACCATCAAGGATGGGTTGTGGTATTGTCTGTTCTTGGAGGAACTGGGTTGGCCTGTTAACACACCAACAAGGATTTATCAAGACAACAAATCAACTATTGCAGTGACAATGAATCTGATTAATCATTGTATGACAAAGCATATTTAAGGTGAGAACGGGGCGGGGTTGGGGGCGGGGCAGGACTTTCCCCGCATCTTTGGGGGTTGGGGTTAGGATTTTCCCGCGCCCCGTGGGGCAACCCTCGGGGCTGTGGCTTACCTCTGGCGGTGTGTGTATTTTAGAAATAAAAACAGAAAAAAAATTTTTTTTTATAAAATTTCGAAGAAAAAAATTTTTGGTTTTTATTTTTTTCATAAATTAAATAAAATTCAAAAGAAAAAATCCGAACTACAGTCAAATTGCTGGTAAGTGGTCAAAAATCACACTAAAATGCCAGCTAAATTGGCTTTTTATAGATATTTTATCTTACCTCGGGGGAGTGCGGGGAGTGCGGGGCGGGGTTCAAGTCGACCCCTACCCCGGACCCCGGAGCATCGGGGCAGGGGTGCCCCGCGGGTGACCCCCGCCACGTTCTCACCTTAAGCATATTGACACAAGAGTTAATTTCTTCAGAGATCATTTGAAAAAGAATGATAGTGAGTTGGTTTATTGTAGAACGGAAGACATGATTGCAGATATCATGACAAAAGCTCTTCCAGGTCCACAACACATGAAGCTTACTGCAATGTTGGATTTGCATTCCTTGGCGGATTTAATGGGTAAAAGTATTATGCAGTTAGTTTCATTTGATGAGTGAATGAATGCAGTGAAACTGGTGTGAATATAGGTTTTGTTTTATTTGCAATTAGTGCAAGTGCCAATGGTTTGAGTCCCAGGTTTTTTTGATTTTTACAGTCTGGTTAGATTTAGAAAATAAAAATAACGGGCATATATTCTGATTCAGGGGTCTGCTGACGCTCCAGTCAAATGCATCACTTCTGAAATTGACACAGGGATTTGCTCCTATTGAAGTAGTGAAAAAAGAGAATGCAAAAAAACATTATTATCCTTCGCTGCAAATTAAGGGTTTGGACTCTAAAGGAAACCTTCTGAGGAAGGAAAAGTTCTTAAACTTTACTCAGAAAATCAACAAAATACAATCCGTTCCTCATTCTCTATCTTCACATGCTTAGATATTTTCTGCACAGCATCCGCAAAGGATTCAATTGATTTAAAACCACGCTTTCTTGTAACTAACGCATTCACCACTTTCTGAATATCTTGACCATCTCCTGTCAACAACATCTTGATGTAAGAAATAGGGTCTTTGTTCACGTTGACACACGGAGACGCTGCTGGATGAACCCACAAACCACTGTGGTATTGTTGAAGTTGAGCATATGTGACAACGACGGCACTTCTTGATCCAAGTTCATCGACATTTGTTGAGACCAGAGAACTGAATAACAAAGGCACAACCATTACAGCCCCCAATGCTGTAGGAGGAATAGTTGCGGAAGAAAGTAGGGTTTGAATCCTTCCTACACCAAAATTGCCACCAGCAACTCTTTTCCGCTGGTCCAAACAAATGACATATTTGTTCTTACCCCTTTTCTTTAACCCAAAGAATACGTCTACTCCTTTACCATTTTCCCCATTTATAACAACTAAGCCATCCTTCAGCCAATCATGTTTCTCAGATGAGTTCCCCTTGCGACCAATTTTGTTCCCAATTGTGCTCCCAAACTTATCATCGTATTCCATAACTGTCATTGGCGACAGCTCTACTTCAACATCACATCCGGAAACCAAAGCTCCTTTAAACAAAGTAGAAAGCTTCACAACAGGGCTCGCAACTATCAGCATAGCATTGATTCGGAGGGAATGAAAATAGGCTCCAAAAACTTCCCATAATGCCCATGCTGCTTTATCATAAATGAGAGAATCCACTTTCTCAATTAGCCCCTGCACACACTCAATAAAACATCGCTCTGCATTGAAATAATTATTTGGTATCAGTCGTCCAATTCGGTGAAAGATAGCATATGGAATCAACACTTCAGAGTTATCAGTCAACAAACACAGTGAGCTGTCGCGAATGCGGGACCATTTTATGCCACCAATAACTTTACTCGTTTTTTCAACAGGAATTCCAGACACAGAGTAGGCGGCTAGCTTGATCAAATCAATATCTTCCAATTTGTTTCCCCATTCTTCTACGTATGCGTTTTTGATAGTCTTAAATGATTCCTCAATTTCTTTGATACTTAATATAACGTGATTGGATGCTTGAATCTTTTCCAGAAGCAGTGAAATGTACTCAAAAGCCCATCTTGGAACACCACCCAAATAAAACAAATGTCGCCGTACAGGAGACTGCATCAGCAGGGAAGGACCATGAGTTACGGAAGAGATTGCAGTTTCGACTTCAGCAGGCGAGAGTAGCATCATTGGAAGTCTCAGACTTTCAGTTTTAGACGAGTTGGCGATGGAAATTGCTGAGAAATCAGTACCGGCAAACATCGGATAAATACAGATTCCATCAACAGGATCTGACAAAATATCACCAAGAACATTTAGTAACTCCGGCAGCAGCTCTTCCTGCACTTCTACTTGATCCACCACCTTACAGACTCGGATACCATTGACTTCTTCAATCGATTGATATTCGTCAACACCCAAGAACATTTGCAATGTTTGTCCCACTTCAATTCACCACACTTTACCATTCTTGCGACAACTACCTTCAAAGCCACTCTCAGACTCAATTCATCACCATTCGAGGGCAAGAAATCCTCAAACCAATCAGCAAACCCTGGTCCATTCCCCTCCAAAAACAATCGATGCAATAGCCGCCAAGAAAAAGACGCCTGGATTTTCATTGACTGTTCGACCTTGTGGGGTTGGTGACCATTATGATAAAGAACCAGCGTACCGAGTCGGGGTTGTTGAATACCTGCCAAATCAAATATCTGTTTCCATTCTTCCAGCATTCGAGATTTACCAAGACCCGAAAGCCCGGAGCAAACCGGAATCTTACGGCTAGCTCTGGAGGTTTCGCTTGCAGGTTTCGATAATACTTGCATACACTCAGCCGCCTTTTTCAAAGCTGCTTCCCGACCAGCTAATTTAAACGACAGATTTGATGGAGAAAGCAGATGAGGTCTGGCATGGAATTTTGAAGAATTTGTTGCATAAGCTTCAAGAAAGTCTAAAATAGCGGTCGGGGACATCTCAATGCTTGGGCCCTTTGGTTTCGACGCCTCCGACGAAGACTTTGAGCCTCTTGGTGCTGTTAAACGTTAAGAGTGTTAAATTACGCAATGACTAGAGAGTATTGAACGTTTACATGTCTTCTTCTTATTCTCCAATTGAATTTGCAAAAGTAGGACCTTCTCCTGCAGAAGGGCCACCTTCTCCTGGTCAAGGGCCGCCTTCTCCTTCTCAAGAGCCGCTTCCTTCTTCCCCCACCACCTTGAAGCATTGTCTTTGTAGAGACCCTTTTCAAATGGAGAGAGAGCGCCCCAGAGCTGTTCTGGATTATCGAGCTTAGTTTGCACAATCGAAATCCCCTTCGAAACAGCCTGTTTCAAAACCATCAGATACGAAGTCGCCCATCCTTTCAAAAACAGACTTACATCACTCTGTGATTGTACCTTCAATTGTTGTTGGTTGAACTATTCTGTCACAGAAGAGTCCATAGCGTCATCCATTTTTTTTCTTATAAAAAAATCCCACAGCTCCTCATTATTCCACTTACACCATCATTGCAGTGTTAGAAAATTTAATTGCACCGTCGGTGGCTTTGTGTTCAATTGTCCTTTTAGGGTCGTTTCTAAGCATAGAAAAGAAGCTATCCAAGTGATGGGTCTTACCGCTACAAAAGACGTAGTGGAGACACGAGGTTGCTCCGAAAGGACAGGGGCTTAGCTGACACATTAAAAGCAGATTAAATAGTAAAATTTTGATATTGGGAAGTTGTGTGCTTGTAGTTCAAATAAGATGGTGTTTGAACGCGTTTACTAGTGGTTGGCAAACACAATTTTGGTGGCATTTGTGGACGTGTCACCATGGAGTTCTTGGTAGCAAAAATTTCAATGCTCCTTCAAGCAAACAGCATTCGAATGACTTGTATCTCTGAGTGACAGAATGACAGACACAGTTCTGTCCGCAAGAAAATCAGCCAAGAAAACATTGCACCACAGCCCACTAAAATACTTTTGTTTCGTGTTTTGCACCTTTGAATAGAGCTACATTTCAATAGCACCAAGAAAAAGTCTTATTCCAACGTCATAGGGGTTTTCGCACAACCAAAAGTAAAAGAAAAACAAAGAAGAGCCCCAGAAAAATAAAAGCAGTGTTTGGGAAATATTTATCAACATCCTTGGTACCAGACAATCCACTTTCCAGCTTGGCAGTAGTACATGGTCCCTGCAGAGCACTGAGATACACCTGCGCATGGTTGTCCAACAACTGGACCACCAGAGGACCCAGTAGTTGATGGTTTTGCTGTAGTTGTAGTCTTGGTGGTAGCAACCGTGTTGGCCTTTGTCGTTGTTGTTGTAGTACTAACAGTAGTACCAGTAGTCGCAGCCTTTGTTGTTGTAGTTGTAGTAGTTGTTGTCTTTGTCGTAGCCGGACTTGAACCCCCTGCCAGCGACAACTCAACAATGAAACCAATAGTACTTCTCGCGAAAGCAGCAACATGTGGCACAGACACCACCGACAGGGTATCCAAGAAGGAACCGTCCGCATTCACTTTATCATTGTAAGGGAACGCGTATCGGTCCTCGCTTTCAAAAGCCATGGCAGAGTTGTATCCAGCACTGTACCAGGCTGAGTTGTCGGTACACGCGTACCCGCAGACTTGGTTCCCGACCTGCGGGAGTCCTGCATAGGCGGCTACGGTGGCGGAAAGAAGAGTTGTGGCCGCCTTGGTTGTGAAATCTTGTTTTTGAGGTGTATTCAGTTTTCAGCATCAAGTGCACTATTTCAGAGTAAAAAAAAAGCTTGAAAACAACTCACCAACGTAGATTCCAATCGATGGAGTCGTGCCAGGCTTAATATACCCACTCTGATCCAAATTCAAATACGAAACAACCTCAATTCCTTTCGCAGCATACGCTTTCGCAATTTCATTGCTTCCCAAAATCCCCAACTCTTCACCAGCATACCAATGGAACTCAATCGGCCGACCCGGAATGAATCCACTCGTGGTCAAAACACGAAGCGCTTCAAACACAGCCACAGAGCCAGACGCACAGTCATCAGCGGCAGGGTTTGGACCTCCTACACCTTGTGGGCCTCCGTACGCGGCAGTGTCGAAATGAGAACCTGTGATGACGATTCCCCTGGCAGTTGTGGGAGTTGCGGCTTCGTATCTGGCGATGACGGATGGCTGGATAAAATTGGAATGCTTGTAGAGGTATACTGAAAGCTTGGCGCCCGATGGAACAGGAAGCGCCTGGACTGTAGACATGATCTATTAATTAACTCATTAGTAAAAACAAACGTTCATGTCAGGTGACAGGGTGAGAGAAAAATTAACGCAGGTGACGAACCCAATTGGCAGCAGCAACACCGTTCTGGGACTGGTAGTACCTCTCAGGGAACTGTGTGAGTCTCGTCATCCAGGTTGTAATCTGGCCTTGGTCGACTCTAGACAAAAGCGGGTTGACTACCGATTGAAAAGCAGGAACCGTTGGGAGAGTGATGGGACTAGGTGGCGCCGCAAGTCTTTCCAACAAGGTGGTGTCTCTTAATTCATGGTTGGGTGCAATGTTTGGTCTGAGTGCCAATGACAAGGATGCTAAGGTGGCTAACACAGTGATGAGTTGCATTTCGGTTGGGTCTTCTCATTTTGGTAAATGAAGCCCAGAATTTATAGGCTGAAGTGGAGGTCACCTGACACCCGTGTGACAAAAAGTTGGGTGGCGTGTGATTGCCGGGCTGTCTTTTCGGGAAAGAAAGCAGACGACCCTAACCCCTCCCAAGGGCGGCAACTTAAAAAACTGTCTTATATTGAATTCCAAGTATTTATTTGCATTTCATAGCTCACGGAAAAAAATCCGTCAAAAAAAAATAGAAAGAAAGATAATGCGGGAAGGAAAAGTCCCACTCCGGCTCAGCAGCCCTGGTACCAAACAATCCACTTTCCAGCCTGGCAATAGTACATTGTTCCAGCGTAACATTGAGACACTCCGGTACATGGGCCTCCCACAACAGGGCCGCCACTTGATCCAGTGGTAGTCGCCGCCTTTGTTGTCGTTGCCACCTTGGTAGTAGTCGTAGTAGTTGTTGTAGTTCCAGTTTTGGTAGTAGTCGCAGCCTTCGAGGTAGTAGTAGTTGTTGTTGTTGTGGTAGTAACTTGCCCCGTGGTTCCAGCAAGAGCAAGCTCAACAATGAAACCAATAGTACTCTTTGCGAAAGCAGCGACATGTGGAACAGAAACGACAGACAGGGTATCCAAGGGAGATCCATCAGAGTTCACCTTGTCATTGTATGGAAACGCGTTTGCATTGGAACCTTCAAAGGCCATTGCCGAGTTGTACCCGGCATTGTACCAAGCCGAATTATCGGTACATTCGTAACCGCACATTTGGTTTCCGATTTGGGGGAGGCCGGAGTAGGCGGCGACAGTGGCGGAGAGGAGTGTGGTAGCGGCTTTGGTGGTGTAATCTTTTTTTTAAAAAAGAAACGGCATCAACGATTTGTTAGCCAAAGGCGATATAAAATATAAATATATCCACTCACCAACAAAGATTCCAATCTGTTCAGTAGTTCCAGGTCTAATGTACCCACTCTGATCCAAGTTCAAATACGAGACAACTTCGATTCCTTTCGCAGCATACGCGTTCGCAATGTCCTTGCTTCCCAAAATTCCCAACTCTTCACCAGCGTACCAGTGGAATTCAATTGGACGACCGGGAATGAATCCATTCGTGGTCAAAACGCGAAGAGCTTCAAAGACGGCGACAGAACCGGACGCGCAATCATCCGCGGCTGGGTTGGGCCCGCCTACACCTTGTGGGTGGCCGTATGCCGCTGTGTCAAAGTGAGACCCGGTGATGACGATTCCTCGTGCGCCTGTTGGGGTTGCGGCTTCATAGCGGGCAATGACGGAAGGTTGGATGAAGGCGGCGTGCTTGTAAAGGGAGACAGTGAGCTTGGCGCCAGCTGGGACTGGAAGAGCTTGAACAGTGGATTGAATCTGAGGAAACAAGAGTATTTATTTTAGTGAAGAATCAAAAAACGTCTTAATAATAGCATGTATTTACCCAGTTGGCAGCAGCAACTCCATTCTGGGATTTGTAGTATCTTTCTGGAAATTGGGTGAGTCTGGTCATCCAAGTGTTAATCTGTGTCTGGTCGACTTTGGCGAGCAGTGGCTTCACAATGGACTGAAAAGCAGGAGCGCTTGGAAGGGTGATGGGGCTTGGAGGCGCGGCAGCAACTTGCACAATTCTGTGCTCTGGAGCAATTGGCAGGTTTGGACGAAGTGCCAAGGAAACTGTTGCTAGTGCCGAGATGATTGTAAGAAGTTGCATTTTTGGATTGAAGTCCTTTTTCTTTGAAGTGTGGGGAAGAAACGAGTGCGTATTAGGTCGAGTATTTATAATGCTTTTTTCGGGGCGGTCACGTGTGAGCTTGAGCACCTGATGGCCGGTCTCGTGAACAACGAGTTGCTTGGTGGCGATCACTAAACGCCACCAACCCGCCTTTCGCACCACCCTTTCAAGCGCTTGGAAGAAGTTCGTTCCAACAATGAATTTGTTGTGCTATGCTCTTTGGTTTTTCATACGTGATACGCTTGATGCGGCTTTTTAACGCTGCGCGCCACTCTGTGAACCCGGATGTTTGAAACTGTTTGAGGGTTTCCGTTCCGGACCCTTTCAAAAAATGGAATCATGTCCCATCACAACAACAAATTCTAGCTCCATAGAAAAGTACATTTGTTTCAGTCTCTCTACACCAACATCAAAGAAATCCCCAAAACGCAAACCAAACAAACAAAAGAACCAGCAGTTGTTTGCAACAACAATCCAAACAATAAATTTGAAGATGACCGTGACAAAGCAGCTGAAGTTGGAACTGTTCCATTATAAGTCCCAGCCAACGAAAGTTCTACGACGAAACCAATCGTATTCTTTGCAAACACACCAACATGAGTCATGTTTATAAATTCAAGTGTGTCTAATGGAGAGCCATCGGGATTGACAACATCAATATCGGGGAATCCGTTCTTGCGCGCTCCTTCAAAAGCGAATGCACTTTCGTACCCTGCACGAAACCAACCAACGTGATCTGAACATTCTTGTCCGCATCTTTGATTCTTGACCTGTGGAAGGCCAGTGTCTATACGAACAAGATATCAATGTTTTTGTTTTGGAAGAAAGGAATCACGGTTTAACTAGGACACTTACAAGCTTCAACGATAAGGGAAAGGAAATTTGTGGCGTTTTCAGTGGTATAATCTGGTGTTTGTTGATGATTAACAAAAATGTTGGAATTCAAACGATGCAGCAAGTCAAGCAATATGAGCAATGTATTATCCAAAGCTTACCAGAAAAGATTCCAACCTCAGGCCTCGTTCCGGGCATCACATATCCAGTCTGATCGACATTTAAATAGGCCACAACAGGAATACTCTTATTTGCATACATATTTGCAATTTCCTTGCTTCCTTTGGCACTAATTTCTTCGGCGGCATACCAGTGGAATTCGATCGCCCGCCCGGGCACCCAATTATTAGTAGTCAACACACGCAGAGCTTCGAACAGCGAGGCTGATCCAGAGGCACAGTCGTCCGCACCGGGGTTCGGTCCGCCTTGACCAAGCGGGTGTCGTTGCGCCAGCGTGTCCATGTGGGTGCCTGCAATGACAGTTCCCGTCAGGTTCTTGACGAAGGGGTTTTCGTAGCGCACCAGCACGCTGGGCTGGATGAACTCGGTGTGGTTGAAGAAGGACACGGTCAGCTTTGTGCCCTTGGGCACCGGCAGCGCCCGGACCTGGTCGGCAATCTGGCGCAGACAAAGGCGTTAGGCGCCCGGGCGAAGCGGCACAGTGCACTCACTCACTCACTCACTCACCCAGTGGGCGGCGGCAGCGCCGTTCTGCGAGCGGTAGTAGCGCTCGGGGAACAGCGTCAGGCGCGTCAGCCACGGCGCGATCGCCTTCGCGTCGACGGCGGCGGCCAGCGGCGCAACGACGCCGGCGAAGCGCGGCGCCGCGGGGAACTCAAAGCTGCTCGGCGGCGCCTTCGAGAGCAGCAGGAGCGCCGCGGCGTCCGGCGGCGAGTCGTCGCTGTCGGCGTCGGCGTCAGTGCGGTGCGTCTGCGCGGCGGCGGCGAGAAGCAGGAGGACGAGGGCGCGCATCATAATTGGTCGGCCGTTTGATTAAATAAGAAAATTTATTATTAGATACGGTTCAAGCCCAACAAGTTCAGATGTTTAAAAGAAGACGATGACGCCTTCCTCCTCGTCGTCTTCTTCTTCTTCTTCGTCCTCTTCGTCCTCTTCTTCGTCATTTTCTTCATCAATTTCCCCATCTCCATCGCCGTCCTTCACAAACACTTGGTCAAAGTCGACTCCTTCATCATCATCATCTTCATCATTATCATCGTTTTCTTCTTCGTCGTCATCTTCTTCTTCCTCATCTTCTTCTTCCTCATCTTCCTCAATTTCTACTTCCTCTGCAGCTTCCAAAGCGTCAGCCAACTCTTGGTCGTCAATTAAGACAACTTCATCCCCAGCTTCCACATCATCTGAAATGCACGAATGAGCTTTGTTTTTAACAATGAACGAAGCAAGAATTACAAACCATTCTCATCCTCGTCGTCCTCCTCTTCCTCTGCTTCTTCGTCTTCCTCATCATCTACTTCCTCCTCATCTTCCATTTCTTCCTCATCTTCCTCCTCTACAAGAATTTGAATGTCAATTATAGTATGGTTACAACCATAAAAAATACAATAGACTGAAATGAGAACCTTCTTCATCCTCTTCATCCATTTGAAAACGACGTTGACCGAAGCCTGAGAATCTCTTGTTCTTTTGTGCAACAGGATAGAACATCAGTTCAACGTCATCGTCTTCAGAATATTCAATGTCATCATCATTATCAACTTCATTGTCTTCCTCCATATTCTTGGCGCTAGTGGGCTTGGTTACAGTCCATTGGCCGTTCTTGGAAGTCGGCAAACGAGTCACCGTCCACTTGCCATTTTGTTTGGTAAGCAAGGCTGAATAGTCCTTTCTTTTAGGGGTTTTTTTTAATGGATTCGTGACGCTCGCGTCTGTCGTGTAATTATACTATACCGTGCTCTTCAAGCTCATCTCTGTCTTGTTCGGGAGAAGAATACTTGGATGACTTGACTGTATATGGACTGTATTTTGCAGACACGCGATTCTTTAACTTGAGTCCTGCACCACGACGAGTGTTTGAACCATATTGGAGAGGGCTTTCTTTCACTAACACAAGCTGATACGCCATTGTTTTTTTTTTCTTTCAAAAGGAATGAGGCAAACTTATTTTTGGGAACGAGATATATATCCTTTTTTTTCTTTGGAGCACGTGTTGGTGGTTTGGTTGGATTGATTTTTGCTGACGGATTTTTCCTGGAAGGGGCACGCCACAGCGAACTGGTTCGGCACGTTTTTCCTTGTTTGATTTCCATGGCGTATAAAGGGTCTCAATTCGGCTATTTTGGAGGAAAAAAACGTGCCTTATTTATAATTTTAGAAACAATGTTGATAAGGAATTGACGACACATGAAGTATGAACTGAACAAGAATTGCAGACGCAGTATTCTTTCGTTTCAGATGAAGAGCAGGATGTTTTTTTGTATTCCTGCATAAGCATGGTCCTTAAAATTGAAATTGAATTAAAGAAAATGGCCTGAGGATCTTTGGACACTCAAATGAACAGTATTAAACACTGATATATTACTTTTACAAGCGTATATGCTTTTTTCTTTATTTTCTATCGCAAAAAAAATGCTCCGAGTTCGTCCCTTTTCGACAAGCTCTGCCCGCCGTGGACCCCAAAACTTGATTGAGCGAATTGTACAAAAGTACGCACGCGATCTTCCTTCACCTGATTACAAGGTGAAGCAGGGCGACTTTGTCTCTATCCAGCCGCATCATGTAATGACCCACGACAACACTGGAGCAGTCATTGGAAAGTAGGGTCATCACTTCGACTACTGCCAGGTTATAAACTGATTTTGGGAACTTGTGTCATTAGGTTCAAGGCAATCGGCGCCTCTAAATTCAACAACCCAAGCAGCCAGTGTTCACTCTTGACCATGATGTGCAGAACAAGACTGAAAAGTACTACAGACGTTCACTTTATGTTTGATTGAGCTAATACAATCTTCTCCGACTTAGAACCTGCAAAAGTACAAG
>JAIVFH010000271.1:0-36382 GCA_025765595.1 Obelidium mucronatum
TTAGCGGCATTTGTTCAAGATCAACCTTTGGCAATTATATGGCTAAGAGGCAGCTTATGACTCTCAGGGGAAGGGGCGGTGGACTTCGCTCGCGCACGTCTCGTCCCTTTTCCGGTGAAGGACAATTCCTCCTATTTATACCTTCAGAACTCTGAAACACGGGGGTGTTTCCTAAGAACTCTAAGGCCATGCTCCGCACGCCTACAGATTCTAACACTCCCCCAGTTCTGAACAATAAACCGGACTTTATTTAAATAGACTTCAATTAAAGCTGCCTGTCTAGATAAACTCCCCCGATACAACATCCGAGCAAACTTTGGTCAACAACCATCTAACTGTTTCTCAGTCGCTTCTCCTTGGAGAACACGTAAATATGTCATACCAGTACGTCTTCGATGACCGACAAAGATTTGGCAGACCAACGGTTTGGTTCCAATATCAGAATCGTTCAAAGGGCCGGGAATGTGATTGCAATCAATCACACCTTCTTCGTAGAATTCCCGCACCTTCCAATACCTTTGGTTCATCCACTTGCTAGCTTCAGTTCTTTTGTTCTCGCGCACTCGCTCAACAAAAGCTGTATTATCACTGAACATAGCCAAGGGCATTGTCACATTGATATTCAAATCTTTGCACAAATCCAACAGGTAAGGAACTTCCAGAGATCCTTGATAGAAAGCAACATGTTCGGCTGCAGTTTGATCCACAGTAACAAGTCCTTGCTTACAAGACCTCCACGATACCGGAGATTTTCCCATAAACTTGAAAATCCAACAGGTTTGAGCTTTCCCGCTTGCACTGTCCGGTTCAGATGCGTCTGTTAATCCAACGAAATGGATCTGCTTTGGAACGGGATTCGGCGCACAATGATACACGATGCCCAAATTGTAAGTATGCTTTACATATTTCAGAATATGTTTGGCACCCTTCCAATGACGCAGAGTTGGCTTCGCGAGCGCACGTGCCCACAAGCTTACACTTAACGACATGTCCAATCGACTTACAACGCAAGGATACATGATACTACCAATTAGCGAATTTTAGTCATACTTTGACGCATCCAAGGGTTGCTCATCATCTCTTTGAACGGAATAATCAGCGCTAGTCTCCATGGGGGTAGTGATCCCACTACACTTCTCCATCTTGAATTGTTTCAAGATCCGCTCCATGTAATTTGCCTGATGCATGAAGATATAACTTCGATCTGACGCATATTCTAGTTCAAGTCCCAAATGATATTCACAACGGCCCTGATACTTGACGTCAACTTTTGACTTCAACGCAGCAGCAATTGACTCCACAATCCATTCGTGACAGACAATCAGAATATCATCAACGTAAAATGCGACCCATATAGTAAACCCATCAACAACTTTGACGAATAAACAAGGATCCGCGAATGTTTGCGAGAAACCAAGTTTGACAAGGATTGAACATAACTTGCAATACCAAAGCAAACCAGCTTGCTTCAAGCCGTATAAGCCTTTGAGTAAACGCCAAATTACTCCTTTAATTACTCCTTTCTTCTTGTAACTCGGGGGCGGTCGAACATAGACTATCACGTCCAGAACTCCATTCAAATACGCACCCACAGCATCCGCTAGGAATAGACCAAGTCCAAACCAGGCAGCAGCCGCTATCAAGAACCGTAACGTAGTCATTTTGATTACCGGGGAATACGTCTCAACGAAATTAACCCCATATTTCTGGTAATCGCCTCGCACTACTACGCGCATCTTGAACTTCCCCACCTTACCCTCTGGCAAAGTGTAGATTTCCTGAGTAGGGAGTATCTCCGTTCCAGGAGGCACGTCACACTCAAGCATTTCATTGTGTGTACCATGATTTGCTATATTTTGACTGCGTAAGATGAGTTAACAACCAAGTTACTAACCCAAATCGGATCTCTTCCTTTGATTACCTCTGCCTGACAGAACATAGCATGATAGCCTATGTTCTCGGAAGAGTCCTCGTAATCCGATGAAGAATCCTCGTCTACTTCCTGAGAATCTTCGCTTTTGCTACCCGATTCCTCAGTACTCGATGCGCTTTCCGACCGCGTATCCTTTGCACGTTTACGTTGCGACTGACGGATAACGCTAGGACTCTCACTTTGCGTCGGGCTATCAGAATCTCCCTCCCCCTGTTCTTCAGGCAGGGCGACTTCTAATAAACTTTGCTTGCGCAGACTTACCGCTTGAGCTAACGTATTGTCTAACTCCGAGCGAAAATCCCTTTCTTCTTCTACAGTAAGGACTTCCTGAGCTTCCTCCGGGAATTGCAACTCAGTACTCTTGTCTTCGACGCATCCGGTCTTAGACTTCAACTTTGGAAACTCCGTTTCCATAAACGTACAATCTTGGAATCTGTGAAAACTCAGCATTCCATGATCGTTGATGCATCTTATAATCGACGGAGAGTGATGTCCAACGTAAATCTTTGTAGCTACATCCGCTGACAATTCTCCTTTCTTGCCCTTCTTGAAGACAGGCACAAGAACTTTACACCCAAAGGCTCGGTGATGACCTATCTCAGGTTTTATGCCATTGTGCTGGTTTGGCCATAAATTACGTAAATCTAGCGACGATGGCTGCGTATCCCCAGAGCTCTTTGGAGAACGACGCGTGAATATGAATTGTCCGAGACACACTCTTCACATGACCAATAGTCCGCTCAGCGACAGCATCCATGTGTGGATAATCCACCACAATGGTTTCAACCGTAATCCCTCTAACTTCGCAGAGTTCTATGAAGCGATTGTTGGTTGCAATTTTTCCCGTTGTCCATCCGCAAAACACAAACTGGTCTTTGCACGGTCTGTTCAATTAAAGCCATCACTACCAATAGTTTGGCTAACGCATGCAACTTGCGTTGAAGTAAACTTAAGAAGGAAAAACGCGAGAAATCATCCACAATGATTAGAAAATAATGGTACACCTGACCGTTATAATAAAATCCGTCCGCGAATTTGCCAGTAACATCAGCATGTAACATTTGCCTGGGCCAGTTGCCTTGATTACAGTCCAACGCGACTCTGAACCAACTTTGGCCAACTTAAACTTCCCAGCGACGCACGACTTGCATTGATGCTTTTCGTCAATCACGATCAATTTGAACTGGTCAGAATTAACCAAACCACAATAAATCATCGCCATCAAGTACTTTGCGTTTGGGTGACCGAATCGTTGGTGAATCAGACGCGAATCAACCTTGATCGTCGCCGCGTTTGCGAAAACTCGATTCTTCAATCCTGAAGGTGCCAATTTCGCGTTGAATAAGACTAGACGCGTCTTCTTGTCAAAGAAAACCGCTCCGCTCAAGTCCACCTTGTATTCCCAATCGCGATTGTTCGCAAGTATATCAACATCCGCAAAGAAGGCACGTACTATAGCGAGCGGCACTCCCGATTCGGACCCCGATTCGGACTCCTAGTCGGAAATCGATTCGGAGTCCGACTAGGGCCCTAATAGGGACCGACTAGGAGCAATCCCTAATCGGGCGCGACTCGGAATGGCGGTTAGGCCAATTTGCGCTCCTATTCTCCCCCTAGCGTACTCCTAACCTGTTTCCAGTAGGAGATTACTGCTTTTTCCTTTTATTTTGAGGGGTTTTCTTTCTCCTAGTCGGACTTCCGAAGAGGACATAGCATCAAATGAGAAAAATTACCTAAACTACTGAAAACTTTTTTAAAATAAAGCTATTAGAACTCCTTTTAAGAGGTGGCGAATGCTATAAGGACAGGTCCGATTGGCGCATTTGCGATTAGGAGCGCCACTAGGACTTCTAATAGCGCCCTATTGGGCTCCTAATTGGTCCAGCTCCTATTCAGGTCCGATTCGGACTCCTAGTCGGACTCCTAGTTGGGCCCTAATCGGACCCCGAATCGCGCGTGCCGCTCGGACCCCGGGCTGAAAGAAGGTAGTAGTACAATCCACAGAATAAATCGCGTCTTGAATTGTAATCCTATGTTCATTTATAACAAAATGAACAACGCCTTGCCTTGTACCCGTCAGGCAAGTGCCTTTCTTCGCGACGCCAATGTTGATCAATACCTCCTTGAAGGATTCAAACCAATCTGCATTTGGAATCAGCGTCTTGTTGCATCAAGGATCCAAAATCCCTTTGTATAGTTGTGACATTTCTTTCAAAGTCTCTTAACAATACAATGCAATCACAAAGAATCGGAAAAACTGAATTTTAAGAAGAAAGGAACAATAAACATTCAAGTGTTTCTGAGAATTCCATTCCCAGGCGTCCAACCGACATGTTTAGGTTCAATTCCAACATCATTTTTCGCCATGTTTGACTGAATTGCGGGAGTCCCCTTGGGCTTTTCTCCTCCCCTGTTGGTTTTAACACGCTTCTTCTTTTGAGGACACGAAGAACTGAAGTGATCCGTATCACCACATTCCCAACAAGAACCGCATTCCCACTCCGGGTTGTGAAATCCAGAACAGTCATCGCACTTCGGAAACTTTCGTTGTTTCGAAGCCACTTTCTGTGATTTCTTAGCGTTCTTCTGTTGTCACGAGCCCATATTTTGCTGATCATTGCGCACAACGATCCAACCAAACAAACTCTTTTTTGCATACTGCATAGTTTAGAGATAACTATTTATTGAATAAACAACTACTAAAACATAAAGAAAACATTCTTTTATGAGTTCGACGACGTTTGGTCCGCTCTCGAGTGGTTCTAAATTTAGCAACACCACTATCATTGCAATAACACACGCAGGTGCAAACCTACCAAAAAACCGGCAGCGTTTCCTTACATGATCAGTAGGATCGTAAATCCACAGAGCATTCCGCAACTCGACGCTAGGGAGCGATGATCGATGTCCTGTCAAACCACAAACAAGTCAACAGCTTTGGCGCCCCAAGGCGCTTGTCCACCAAACTTGGTGATGACATTGAAGGACTCGTTCTGATCACAGATCTATCCAGGCGCCACACGGCATCGCCAGTCTCAGTGATAACTACAACTGAAACACCTGAAACTTTGAGGCGTCAAACGATCAAACGCTTTAATCTAGCCAACAAAGAGAAGCCAAACAGCCTGCGTATTTGCAAAGCACATAACAACATAAGCCGAGCTGTTTGGGCTCATAACTTATCATAATCGGTAGGTGACGCAGCACCGGACAATCACAGCCGCTAGATGTTGTATGGCTAAGAGGCAGCTTATGACTCTCAGGGGAAGGGGCGGTGGACGTCGCTCGCGCACGAGCTTACTTCCGCAAAAGCGACAAGGGTGAAGTATCGTGCACGCGCACACTTCTCCGCATGTTCGTCCCTTTTCCGGTGAAGGACATTTCCTCCTATTTATACCTTCAGAACTCTGAAACACGGGGGTGTTTCTTAAGAACTCTTAGGCCATGCTCCGCACGCCTACAGATTCTAACAGCAATAAGACCAGATCACGTACTATAGCGAGCAGCACTCCCGATTCAGACCCTATTCGGAGTCCTATTCGGAAAACAATTCGGAGTCCGAATTGGACTAGGCTGTCCGTTAGGCGTAACGGCACGGACTCCAATTGAGCTCCAAATGCGCTTCCAATTGGATTTACAGCTCCTAACGGCTTTTTCAGCCCATCACTAATAGCGCGTTGATAGTCCTAGTCCCAAAGCTAGTCAAATGCGGCTAGGGGTCCTACTAGGATCCCCGTTAGGACTCCAAATCTCAAAAAATTTGTGCATCTGGTGGGGTTTGAAGCCATCAATAAAATTTTCTGAGCCTTCATCCTGAAATTTTCTGCCAAAAATTTCACTCAAATGGAAAAAGTTGTCGCCCAGTGCCCTTAATGGGTTTAATTAATGACGTAATACAAACTTGTGTCTCACATATGTTAAATCATTATTATTCCATTGTTATTTCTATTTGACTGAGCTACCTTTTGAATTCAAATCAAGTTAATTAATTCTTCAGATTTCACAATCAGGAATTTATTCACTACAAAATAAGTAGCTGTGTTTGCACGCAATCAAGAATTAATTGCGAGCGAAGCAAGTTTTAAGATTGTTCTTGTGTGCGTTTGAGTAAGGTAAATAAAGTGTGAGCGGGTCCTTTTTCAAAAATGTGTAGCGGCAAAAATGAGAAAAAACTTCAAAATCCTCCTGACCCGTCAGTTCCCACCCCTTCCTGGATTTTTAGGGTGCAAAAGGACGGCGCAGAGGAGGCGCGTCGAATGCTCCATTTGGATTTTCGATCGGGTGCACCTAAGGTGAGATGACGGCGTTTTGATATTCACGCACAGAATAAAAGAGACCAAAGCACATTGGAAACAATATCTATGTTCATAAAAGACTATCTCTGTTCTTAACGTTACCCGTATATGTTTCGAACTCAGGATGCTTCCGTAGTTGTTTTAGTCTTCTCCGGGAATCATTCGAACCACAAATTGACATGATCACAATTAGGAAGCTTTGTTATAAATGCATTCTTTATCTGTTCACCGAATAGGGCCCAAATTGGACCCCAAATTTGCGCGTGCCGCTTGGACCCCAGGCTGGACCAGATGATGACTTCAATTGTCTAGGGGTTTGTTGGTCTACTTTCAGAGAAACTTTCAACCCTGTGTTTCGTAAACAATAAACATGCTCTTTTACTTTATTGAAGAACACAATGTTGGATTAGTGCAGGTGAATCCTGACAAGAATATCCCAAGAAATATCAGGATAGAATTAAGAAAGGTCTCGCAATATATGAAAAAAAATCAAGCTGCTCATGGGCCGCTCACAACCTGCTGACAAGTTGCATGCAGTTGCAACTAACTATTGGTGTCGTTGTTGCAATTAGAAGGTGACCATCAAACTAGTGAGGGAAGCAACCACGGGCTGAAGACCCCAAAGTGGGGCAGCAGCTCCAGCTTGATGCTCTCCTTTCTAAACACCACCAACCTGTTCGCTACTTTTTTGGCGTGTTCTTTCACCTTCACGGACTCCAGTCCAGGAGTACAGGTTGATGGCAAACCTGTTGCCACGTGTCTTGACCTTAGGCGAAAATGGCGATAAGTTCTCAGATGTGCGGCATGGCGTCTTTGAATTTTGTAAGTTTGATTCTAATACAAAACTCCAAGTTGTTAGCTACACTTGACTGCACCAACAGCAAAAACCCTCTCACCTCCCTGCAACAAGCTCCTCAACTCCATCTGTGTCGAGGCCAAACTCTTGCCCCTTTGTTCTGTTTTCTAGCTCTCATAACTGTGCAGGTTTTGTTGCTGAAAAATATATAACTCAAACCACTGGTAAAAAAAAAAATTAGCCCACCAACCTGTCACATCAGTGCGGCTCAGCCCCTGCTCAGACATGTGCTTCTGATGCTTGATCATCTGGTGTTTGGTGGCTGATGCTGACTTTTAGATGCGTTTTCGTTTGTTACGCATTATGAAATCAACCTGCCACCGCTGCGTGCCCTGTCGCTCCTGCTGAGATCCTTGCCGCTCTGGATTGAATTGCCTTTCTACACCCTGCTAGATCACAACCTGGATCTAAGGCAATTAGAATCCCTCCTGCCTTCCAATCCTGGCAAGATTCTATTCCTGCCATCCTCCAGTATCTTGCAGAACGCTTGATGTCAGCGGAGTATTTCTCAACAGCTTGCTACCATGATGGTCAACCACACAAAAGGAGCTTTGTCCTGGGTTTTTTGATCCGTTGGAGCAATGGGAGCAACAGCATGCAGTGTTTTCTGCTCCAATCATGTTGTGTCAACTCATCAACCACTACCGCCACTCCCCCCTCCATCAGGACTATCTCCAATTACCCACCAATCAGCAGCTCTTCAAGCTGTGTGTGTCCACATAGCTATCAAAACAGTGAAGAAGCAATAAATAAAACAATGCCCCAATCAGCGCTTTGCCTTCTTGCTTGCACTTCCTTCCTGGAAGACACACAAAGTTGAGATAAAATAAAGAACGTTTTAGTTTAAGATTAATTGACGCATTTAAAGAATGTTAAAAGTTACTTTTATTTTATTATTTTTTATTAATATTGCAACTTTCCCGCCAATGAGGCAGTAATCAAAGTGAGCTTTGAAGCGCTTTGTCCTCACCGCATTTTTGCGCTTAACGGTCAGCTGACATTCCTGAAGATGCCATGGCAACAAAAGACCACATGGTTTTGTTTGTGTACGTTGGAAGTTCGCTGCCATCCTCGTAATCTGCATTTGTAGTGGTTGGTGGAGGCATGATTGAGTTGTTGAATGTTGAGCGTTGGGTTGTGCAAAAAAGCCTGAAAAATCCAAATACACCGAAAAAATTAGACGCAAAAAACAGATTTAGGTTTAACTGACGCAGTTCCGTGGTTATCCACAGGAAATTTGCTAAACTTTGACAATAGATCAAACAAGATAAGTTTATTGTTTCTCCCACCAATTTTTTTTGTCATTACACTAAAAAAAACGAACTTATGAAAGAAAAACACTGGAATAACTTGAAGATACCACCTTATAATTTTTGCTCCCATCTGACCCTTTTGCGTGAAAAGCAAAGGTGGGATGAAATTTTCCGATTTGGCCAAAAAGCCCGAAAAAAAGCCTGAAACATACCTTTTTTTCTTGACGCAAAAACTAAACTAAAATGCCACCCAAAGTCCAGTACGCCAATGCAAAAGATTGGAGCACTGTGGAAGACAAGGCTCTTTGATGTGTACAAGCAACATGGAATGCCGGCTAATGCGAAGGGCAAGTGGTGTCGCGAAACTTGAATTGTTTTGAGGCCAAAGTCTGTCAAGCAATGAGCAGCACAGAATGCAATTCAGCCTGTTGCTTACATGTTAACTTTTTTGGTATCTGGTCAGCAAAGCGAGTATGCCGCGGATTGGAGTAAATAATATATTTGATTGAATAAATTTAAACTCTTTGATTTTGTGCATCTTCCTGAAGCGGCTCCTGCCAATACGCCTTCTTGACATGTTGGTTGTTTGCAAAGGCCTGAAGCACCACATACGTATCTGGCTTGCACTGATGGCGGCTTTACCCAGCCATGTACAAGTGCAGGTGGTTGAACGCTTGGATGAAGCTGCCAGAATTGTGGTTTTTGTCAGGGGCACCAGCATGGAACACAAGCTTTTTGGTCCATTCATCGAAATGATATTTTGCTAATTCAAAAGTTAATGTCATTCCGCTGTATGTTGCAAAGAAGCACTTGTACTTCAAGAAGATCTACTAGAGACATACACTCAGTCACTTTGCGTCTTCGCAGTGCAGGTTGCAAATTCATTTTGTCTTTATAGGATTTCAATCCCTGTGGGCAAACATTTCTTTCCAGGGTGTGTTTTATTATGATTGCCAGAAAATTTAAAGAGGCTGCCTCTTGCTTTCCAAAGAAACTCTGGTGAGCTAGATTCTCATCGTTTGTTTGGAGCTTCCATAATTTGTGTGTTAGTTGGTGTTACATTGGTGAAAATCACTTGGAGTGACAGGACAGCTGGAAAATTGCAGGTTGCTTGTCAACCTGCCATGTTAAGGGGGAGTTTGGGGGGGGGGGGGGGGGGGGGGGGGGGGGGGGTTGTAGGCCAATTCCTTGTAGTTCTATTTATAGCAAAGATGTTCCTACTTTGTTCAAATGGTTTTAGGGTTAAGAAAGGAATTTTTAATACTTCTATTTCTAGAAAATGGACACGTTCAAGCTGTTGCTTCCCTGGCAATTAAAATCTCAAGAAGGGTTTTTTGACCAGAGTAATCATGTTTTACTTATTTAATTTTCTGGCTGCTGTCATGTCATGCTTGTCCACCTGAAAACCAGAATAAGCTTTCCTCTAATTGATTTCATTGACTAACACAAATTATGGAAGCTCTAAAAGAAGGCAAAATAAGAAGTGACTCAAGGCCAGATTAATGCCTAATAAGCAGTACGGATTGCAGGCAGACTCATGATGAGAATCTGTCTGCTTTTGGCTTGTTTGACATCTCCCCCAAGATTTTAAACTTGGAAACAAAGCCTCTTTTAATTTCTAGCAATCAAAATAGAAATTCAGACTTATCACAAGCTCCCCTAAAAAGAAATTTTCTGCTTACAAGCATTGCAATCCCACTAAGTCCTGATTCTCTGTAGTTGCAACATGCACTGCAAAGAGGCAAAGCGGCTGAGCGTATGTCTCTAGTTGACTTGGAAACCAAAGTAACTCCAGATAACGCAACTGTCTCAAGAAGGGTTTTTGCTGTTATTTCGCAAACAATTTAGGGCGACTTTATAAATAGTTTGAACCAATAATTTCCTCTTCACAAAACGTGTTTTTTTCTTGTTTTGAGTTCAAAATTTCCAAAATAAACAGTCCTCAACAACGTAGGCAAGGCTTTTAGCCACAAGAGCAGCAGCAGCAGCAGCAAAAAAGACTGTATAAGCCTTAATTGCTCGGATTCTTCGTGAGAAATCAAAACAGGACCTGAAGGAAGAGGGAAAACGTGCAAAAGAAGCTCTCAAAGCTATGATTTTTTTGTTTTCTATAACATTGTTTTGGTGAAGTTGTAATAATATCATTGTTTCTAAGAAGTGACCATGACAAACTACAAGCAGTCCTGATGAGACAGAATGGCATGGATGTTTACGTGAATGCTAACAATTCGGCTCTAGGATTCATTCCAACAACTGTTCTACTTTTGGTCTTGATTGGGAAGGAAATCAGATTCAAAATTGTGCTTCTTTGAAGTCTATCAACGATTGCTGCTGTGTAATAGACAGAACTGTTGCTTCCGCCACTCCAAAGATGTCTCCAATTGAGACATACAAGTTTCCTGTTGCTAACCAATAGAGAGTAATTGCTAACTGCTTCTCTGTATAGATGGGGTTCCCACAACCTAAGAAACAAGGGAGGTGAGATCCAAATCGTTGCTTGTCGCCTATGGAAAGGTGGGTAATAGCGAACCTGTCTTATCTTTCCGAAGGTACGGCTCAAGCTCAATTCACAGCCAATTGAAGGTCAGTCGGTAACACAAAGCTGCTCTTTGAACAAATGGTCTGGAATGTCGTTTAGGTCCACTTCCCAGAATCGTCCTGATCGTGCAATAGTTGTGCGTGGCTTTCGACTTGGATGATTGATCAAAACGCACTGACCACTAAACGGTCAGTGATTATTCACCTGCACGCATTGCTTTCAAAAGTGTTTATAAGTGCAAAATATCTTTTTGGTCAAAATTAACAGCCAACTTTTGGTTGGGATTTGTTGAAAAATGAATGCTTAATTTCTTTTTTATTTGGTCGTCGAAAACCGTTTATAAAGTCACCCTTAAGGAAATCATGTTCCATTAATCTCTCCAGACAACACTTGAACGTTCAACTGTATCAACTAGGGTTCTTTACTTGAGTGATAATCTTTAACATATTCAACTAGAGACATATATGCTCAGTCACTTTGCTTCTTCGCAGTGCAGGTTGCAACTCCAGAGAAATTCGGACTTTATGGAATTGCAACACTTGTAAGCAGAAAATTTCTTTCAAGGGGTGTTTGCGAGAAGTCAGAATTTCTATTTTGAATACCAGAAACTTGAAAGAGACCGTCTTTCTCATCATGTATGTGTCTGCCTGCAATCCTTACTACTTACTAGGCATTAATCCGGCCTTGAGTCACTTCTTATTTTGCCTTCTTTTAGAGCTTCCATAATTTGTGTTAGTCATTCCATGATTTGTGTTAGTTGATGAAATCAATTACAGGAAAGCTTATTCTGGTTTCTGGTGGACAAGCATGACATGACAGCAGCGGGAAAATTAAATAAGTAAAACATGATTACTTGGGTCAAAAAACCTTTCTTGAGACAGTTGTGTTGTCTGGAGTTACTTTGGTTTTCAAGTCAATTTTCCTTTAATTGCCAGGGAAGCAACAGCTTGAACATGTCCATTTTCTAAAAATAGAACTATAAAAAACCCCTTCTTAACCCTCAAACCATTTGTGCAAAGTAGGAACATCTTTTCTATAAATAGAACTACAAGGAATTGGCCTCCAACCCCCTCAAACTCCCCCTTAACATGACAGGTTGACAAGCCACCTGCAATTTTTCTTAAATTGCCAGGAAGCAACAGCTTGAACGTGTCCATTTCTAAAAATAGAACTATTAAGAAACCCCTTTTTATCCCTTAAACCATTTTAACCAAGAAGTGACAACTTCCTATAAATAGAACTACAAGGAATTGGTCCCCAACCCCCACCAAATGGCTTTAATACAACTCCTGGTAGGACTCCTATTGGGGCCCTGTTAGCACTATTGAATGTAAAACATCTAAAATAAATGCATTTAAAGGGTAAATAAAATTTTACTAGAGACATACGCTCAGTCACTTTGCTTCTTCGCAGTGCAGGTTGCAACTCCAGAGAAATTAGGACTTAATGGAATTGCCACACTTGTAAGCAGAAAATTTCTTTTAGGGGTGTTTGCGATAAGTCAGAATTTCTATTTTAATTGCTAGAAGATTTAAAGAGGCTGTCTTCTTTGTTTCCAAATTTAAAATCTTGGGGTATGACCAAAAGATGTCAAACAAGCAGATCATCATGAGTCTGCCTGCAATCTGTACTGCTTACAAGGCATTTATCTTGCCTTGAGTCACTTCTTATTTTGCCTTCTTTTAGAGCTTCCATGTTTTGCGTTAGTTGATGAAATCAATTAGAGGAAAGCTTATTCTGGTTTTCAGGTGGACAAGCATGACATGACAGCAGCCAGAATATTAAATGAGTAAAACATGATTACTCAGTTCAAAAAACCCTTCTTGAGACAGTTGTGTTGTCTGGAGTTACTTTGTTTCCAAGTCAATTTTCCTTTAATTGCCAGGGAAGCTACAGCTTGAACATGTCCATTTTCTAAAAATAGAGCTATTAAAAACCCCCTTCTTAACCCTCAAACCATTAGGAACATCTTTTCTATAAATAGAACTACAAGGAATTGGCCTTCAACCCCCTCAAACTCCCCCTTAACATGACAGGTTGACAAGCAACCTGCAACAAGATTTTTTTATACAACTATCCAAAAATCAAAGAATAATCCAAAAATCCAAGAAAAATACAAAAAATAAAGAAGTATCAAAGAAAAATTGAAGACATGGATTTCTTCTGAACAGGTTGCCTCTTCCAAAAATTTCCCAATACACCCTCCTGGTACTAGAGACATACGCTCGGTTGCTTTGCAGTGCAGGTTGCGACTCCAGAGAAATTAGGGCGTCATGGGATTGCAACACTTGTAAGCAGAAATTTTTTTTGAGGGGTGTTTGAAATAATGCAGAATTTTTTTCTTTGTTTCCAAATTTTAAATCTTGGGGGATAACCAGAAGACGTCAAACAAGCCAAAAGCAGACAGATTCTCATCGTGAGTCTGCCTACAATCCTTTTAATCTGGCCTTGAGCCACTGCTTATTTTGCCTTCTTTAAGAGCTTCCATTATTTGTGTTAGTTGATGAAATCAATTAGGCAAGCTGTTGGCTGAAGGGAACATACGGAAGGACAAGATCCCGGCAATGGTCAAGCAGGAGACTGGGTTGGTCAACTTCCCTGACAAGAAGGAGTCTGGACATGCGTACGTTGGGCTCCATTTGTACAATGAGGAGCTGAAAAAGGTGATCTTTATTGAGTGTTATCTGCGTTTTCTGACTTTGCTATAGATCTTCTTGAAGTACAAGTGCTTCTTTGCGACATACAGCAGAATGACGTTTACTTTTGAATTAGCAAAATGTCATTTTGCTGAATGGACCAAAAAGCTGTCGTTCCATACTGGTGTTCCTGACAAAAACCACAATTCTGACAGCTTCATCCAAGCATTTAACCATCTGCACTTTTACAAGGCTGGGAAAAGCTGCCATCAGCGCAAGCCAGAGACGTATGTGGTGCTTCGGGCCTTTGCAAACAACCAACATGTCAAGAAGGCGTATTTGCGGGAGCCGCTTCAGGAAGGAAGCGCAAGCAAGAAGGCAAAGCGCTGATTGGGGGTTTTTTTATTTATTGTTTCTTCAATATTTTGTTAATTTGAACTTCGCGCATCCTTTTTTGTTTTTGTTTATTGTTGGTACTTTGGATTTTGTTTCTTACTTTAAATACATATGTTATGGTTTTAAAACTTTTCTGCTCATTGTACTTACCTTTTTCAAAATAAAGTAAGGACTAGCTTCTAACTGGCTCTCCACTGGCTGTCAACTGGCTTGCGGCCTGTGAACTAACTGCGACGCGGCTGGCTTTCCACTGGTTAGCGGCTCCACGTACTATAGCAAGCGGCACTCCCGATTCAGACCCCGATTCGGACTCCTAGTCGGAAATCGATTCGGAGTCCGACTAGGGCCCTAATAGGGACCGACTAGGAGCAATCCCTAATCGGGCGCGACTCGGAATGGCGGTTTGGCCAATTTGCGCTCCTATTCTCCCCCTAGCGTACTCCTAACCTGTTTCCAGTAGGAGATTACTGCTTTTTCCTTTTATTTTGAGGGGTTTTCTTTCTCCTAGTCGGACTTCCGAAGAGGACATAGCATCAAATGAGAAAAATTACCTAAACTACTGAAAACTTTTTAAAATAAAGCTATTAGAACTCCTTTTAAGAGGTGGCGAATGCTATAAGGACAGGTCCGATTGGCGCATTTGCGATTAGGAGCGCCACTAGGACTTCTAATAGCGCCCTATTGGGCTCCTAATTGGTCCAGCTCCTATTCAGGTCCGATTCGGACTCCTAGTCGGACTCCTAGTCGGGCCCTAATCGGACCCCAAATCGCGCGTGCCGCTCGGACCCCGGGCTGAGCGGCTCGCACGCAGGTTGCCCACAGGTTGCAAGCGGCCTGCTAAGCAGCCCGTTAGCGGCTCGGGAGGTCCGGCTCGCTATGGGAACACGCAAGAGTACATTCAGGATCCTGCTGTTTCAGAGGCGCTTCAAGCAGCTCATGAAGATTTTGAATATTCCTGCTTCCAACCATCTTGGGGGGAGAAGGGTAGACAGCTGTTTCCGTATTCCCTACATCTTGGAGAATACTCAAGCAATCAAGTGTCTGATAATGTAGAAGATTTGCAGTTGGCAATGAAGGAATATGTGGAGTGGATGAATGCGCACTTTGCAGTAAAATGGAAACATTCATGTGCAGAATGTCATGTTGTTGATAGCAAAGGCCAGGAGTATAGTGCGGCAGTGATGGATGGAAAAGTGATGGGGCACTTGCTGTGCAGAGTGATTGGATGCAATTTGGACATCATTGGGATCAATACAAAATTCTGTATCAATCATGCAGGATTGAAGTGGAAATGCATCATTTCAGGATGTGCAAATCAAAAAGGAGAATGTGAGAACTCTTTTGATTACCAACCGCAGGTGTGCAAGGAAGCAAAACATATGGAAGCGGTGCAAAAATTCTTCTCAGACCCATCAACAACAATTGAGAAAACTGCAAAGAAGTATGGAGGAAAGACAGGAGTGTCAGTTGGGCATGTGAAGGATGATGAAAGGAATTATGAGGAGTTTGGGTTCTGTTACAGCTCATTTGACAGATTCCTGCCAGGGGTGTTCCTGGTTGTGTGGAGCTGTGGGCACATTATGGACATTGGGAAGATATGCTCGTTTGAGTCCAACAAGTTTATCACAGGATTTCTTTGTCAAACATTCATGAGGCTGGAAGAGTATCCTACATTTATGTTTTATGACAAAGCATGTGTTTTTGTCAGGACTTTGAAAAACGGCGCTCAGCAAAACAAGCTGCTCCACAAGTAAGGATGTATTTGCTGTGATAGAATTTAACTTCTGTCCTTAGGATGCTATACCAAAAAATCATCTGGGTTGTTGACAGATTCCACTTGACGCTAGGTCTTTTGCTAGGCTATACCAAGGAAACAAGCCTTTATTCAACACATTAGCAGCAGAACACTCCTAAGAGGACAATCCTCATTTTGCAGGAAAAAGTAGTTTCCTTGTAATGACAAGTGATTAGGACTCCATTAGGAGGTGGCTAATAGCGCCAATAGCCTATTGGCTATTCCGACTGGAGCCTGATTCGGGGTTTTTCCTATTTGGACCCGAATCAGACCCTAGTCGGACTCCAAATCGTTTCCCGAATCTGAGTCAGAATCAAAATCCAAATCGCGCGTGTCGCTCGCTATAGTACGTGATCACCCCGCACTGCCCAACTTGACACCATATCAACTCCCTCACACCATCAAACTTGCAATTGCTATACTCTTCTATACTTAGTAAGTCCCCTTCCAACTCTTGACAACCACCATTGTTGCCCTTAAAGATAGTAGAGCGGTAATAAAACCAAACCAGATAGTAGTGGTACTTAGCATTTGTGTTCCCCCAAAGGAACATGTGCTTGCTGGCGCAATTGTATTTGTATACATACAGGTAGTCTTTTGTGTGATCACACGTGTGGGTATCCAGAAGGAATGACAGAGAGATCGCCAAGCCTCTTTACAAAGCAGATCCTTGCAGGAAGGGCCCATCTCGGAAGCCATGGATTGAGCAAAAGACAGGGGATTAAGGGTAGGGATGTGGCTGTAGGGTCGCTGGGGACAAGCACCACCCACAGCTTGAAGGGCTGCTGATTGGTGGGTGATTGAAGGAGGACGTTGTTGATGGCTGTTCCATAGTCCTGATGGAGGGGGGGGGGGGGGGGGGGGGGGGGGGGGGGGTGGCGGTAGTGGTTGATGGGTTGACACAACATGATTGGAGCAGAAAACGCTGCATGCTGCAGCTCCCATTGCTCCAATGGATCAAAAAACCCAGAAATAAAGCTCCTTTTGCGTGGTTGATTGTTATGGTAGGAATACTGGAGGATGTAGGAATAGAATCTTGCCAGGATTGGCAAGCAGGAGGGATTCCAATCCCTTTAGATCCAGGTTGCAGTCTGGCAGGGTGTAGATGCGGCAGCAATCCAAGAGCACTTGCTCAATTTGATCCAGAGCGGCAAGGATCTCAGCAGGAGCAGCAGGACACGCTCTAATTGCAGAGATCAGGTTAATAGGAGAGGCTGACGCTGTTGAATGTTTGGTTGAGGCAGCAGTGGCAGCTTGGCATTGTCTTGTTGAGCGTCGCATTCTTCAAGTCAAAGTGATGAGGGAGAACACAACAAACCAGAGAATACTCTATTACAGCTTTGTAGCCGTTGATATGCAAGAAATACTTTGATTCAATAAATTACTTTGGTATTGTTGAGCTAACTTGATTATTTATTTATTTATCTATTAATGCAATGGACGTAACAAACAAAAACGCGTCAAAAAGTCAGCATCCACCACGCAGGAACTGAGCCGCACTGATGTTATAGGTTGGTGGGCCAATACTTTTATTTTTGCTGAGGTTGGTGTTAAACATTTTCAGCAACAAAACCCGCAGAGCTGTGAGTGAAGGTTGAGATTGCTGTTAGAATCAAGCTGCCGCCCTATATACTCAATGTCGCCATGCCACACATCCGCAATCTTGCCGCAATATTTAGACGCTTGCAGCCAAAGGTCAAGATGCGCGGCAACATGCGTGTCATCAACCTGTGCTCCTGGACTGGAGTTCCTTCAGCCGCTGGTTGCTTACCTCACTGGCGTTGTGGAGTCTCTGGTACATCGGGAGGCGTTTGAGATGGTGGCTAACATTACAAAGGTATGTATGTGTTTGTTATAGTTTAGCGCTCACCTTCTAATTGCAAAAACGAGACCAATAGGAAGTTGCAACCACATGTGATCCGATCTTTCACGTACTATAGCGAGCGGCACTCCTGATTCGGACCCTATTTGGACTCCTATTCGGAAAACGATTCGGAGTCCGACTAGGGCCCAATTCGGGTCCAAATTGGAGTCTGAATCGGACTGGGCCGTCCGTTAGGCCTAACGGCACTCCAAACGGACTCCAATTGAGCTCCGAATGCGCTTCCAATTGGATTTACAGCTCCTAACGGCTTTTTCAGCCCATTGCTAATTGCAAGTTGATAGTCCTAGTCGGAAAGCTAGTCAAACTCGGCTAGGGGTCCTACTAGGATCCCCTTTAGGACTCCAAATCTCAAAAACTTTGTGCATCTGGTGGGGTTTGAAGCCATCAGAAAATTTTTCTGAGCCTTCATCCTGAAATTTTCTGCCAAAAATTTCACTCAAATTGAAAAAGTTGTTGCCCAGTGCCCTCAATGGGTTTAATGAATGACGTAATACAAACTTGTGTCACACATATGTTACAAATCATTATTATTCCATTGTTATTTCTATTTGACTGAGCTAACTTTTGAATTCAAATCAAGTTAATTAAGACTTCAGATTTCACAATCAGGAATTTATTCACTACAAAATAAGTAGCTATGTTTGCATGCAATCAAGAATTAATATAAGTTGACATAGTGCAGTTTAGAAATGGCAGTGGCTTTGAAGATGATCTGGTGAGGCAAGTATTCAAAGTTAGGCTTGTGTAATAAATTTTAAATTTTCTCTCTCAGGCACGTATAAAATTGTCAAAAAACATGCAGGGTGAAAAATTGATGATGGGAAAAATTTGCCATGAAATTTTAATGGGGATGGAAATATGTGCAAGTGCAGAGTGGAGAAAATTTTTATTTGATAATTACATTAAGTTAAAAATTCTCATAGTTTCTAAGTTTATATTGCAATAGAAGAGATTACTGCAGTAAAGTTGCTACAGTCTGCATTGTGCAGCCGCGTAAATATTTGCTCTTGGTTGCTTTATGTTCACCGGTGCAAAGGGTCCTTATCGGTGGAAAACTCCCCATTAGGGCTCCTAATGGGTCCAATTGGTTTGCTATTAGGAGTGAAAAACGCTAGTAGCGCTCCTATTAGGAGCCGATTAGGAGCAAACGCGTTTTTTTCAATTGGAGTTCCTATTGGAGCTCCAATTGGGGCAAAATAGGCTCCGAATTGCTCTCAGTCCGATTCGGATCCGATTAGGAGTCCGAATCAGACCCCGAATAGTGCCCGAATCGGACCCCGAATTGCGCGTGCCGCTCGGACCCCGGGCTGCAATCTTTGGGATCTTCACGTCTTTGTTTTTTGTGTTCTCAAACAACGGGGACTTCAAGCTCCACCTGGACAGCAAGAATTCAACCTTTGGGATCAACTTCAGTGTTGTCCCACGGTATGGCCAGCGCTGTACCTACCGGATTGAAATGTGGTGATCCCAGCAGTGCATGGGGAGGCAATTGTTTCCATGTTCAAGCATGAAAAACATGGGACCAGGATGTGGCATTCAGGGGAGCGACAATTTGTGGAGGTAGCGGAGTTGGCGGCGGAGGCAGATACTAGAAAGAGCCTTTATTCAACACATCAGAAGCAGAACAGTGTGCTGGATGGTTCCCTCTTCATGCAGACTTTTTTTTGTTCAGCATGGTGGACATGAGAAATGAGCATCTTAGCAAATGTTAGTAGCCAGAGGGTTATTTGAGAAATTGATAAATTTTTATGATTAATTTTAACAATAATATGATAAAATTCTGAAAAATTTAATTTTGTATTTTTGCAATTTTTTGAATTTTTTCAGATGGTTTGTAATTTTTAGGAAATTTTTTTATAGTGTTATGCAGTTGACAGTTATTTTCATATGATGTTAAGTCCTAGTCGGTAGTCCTAATAGGACAATTCTCAAATTGCAGGAAAAATTTGTTTCCTCTTAATGGAAAGTGATTAGGACTCCATTAGGAGCACCAATTGCCCTATTGGCCATTCCGACCAGAGCCCGATTCGGGGTTGCTCCTATTCGGACCCAAATCGGGCCCTTGTCATACTCCACAAATCGGGGTCTGAATCGCGAGTGCCACTTGCTATAGTACGTGAAGAAGGATCCACTTACCTACCACATAGCGGTCTTTCCGATCCAGCACATACCGAATTTCAACAAGCAGTATTGTCCACTTGTCCGCAATAAGAGTAACTCTGATTTTGGCTTTCAGCGGTTCTGGTGCTGGGCTTTCGTCAGCCTCATCTGCTGAATGTTGTTAGCCAAACAATAAAAACCAATCCCTCACCATCATCGAAATCCAATGGAAAAGGCTGCGTATCACTAATGCAGCTGGCTGGCTTGACGCTTGTTTGTCTTTGTCTTCATCATCCAAGTCTTCCTCATTGTTGCGAGCGTCCTGTCTATCAGACTCACTTGAGGATGCAGCGCATTATGCGTCACTTTCAGATTTGTTTCCCCAATTGACAATGGTAATGTCGTCAATATCCACACGTTGGAATAGCTGAATAAAGTTTTGTTTATGCAGCTCATTGCCTTGCTGAGTGACATTAGTCAGGGCAGCGGGACAGGGCGTCTGGTTTTCCTGAAAGTCGGCCAGGCAATGAAACATTTTAAAACTAAATTCCAACAACTTTGTACATATATTGACGAAGGGTAAGTTGCTGAATGGCAGTAAAGTTTTGCTGGCAATTGTGATCAGAGAAATCAATGATCGGATCCAAGGGTTCAACGGCAATAATGAGATAATGTCTCCAAGCCGCAAACACGTCTACAATGGCAAGCAGTTCCTTGTTGTGAGTATCGCAATTGATTTCCACTGGGATTGACTTGCAGGAATGAAAGGCAACCGGATGTTACCTTCCATCAGAACCGAACCTGCCCAGTGCAAAATCTGACCAATCAGTTTCCACATACATGGTACGACTGGGATCAAAGTGAATCCGGCCAGAGTGGTGGCAAAGGCTAGATGCCGCGGCCTCGGACCAAGGAAGTGGTCCAATTTTGGCCTCCTTACACGTTAGGCTGGTAAGCAGTAACAAAATGTTGGGGTAGTTGGTGATAAATTGGCGGTAAAAATTAGCAAAGCCCAAAAAAATTTGCACATCCTTGATAGACTGCGGTACCGGCCAACTGGAAATGGTAGTGACCTTGGCAGGATCCATTTTGACATCATCAGCAGAGAAGATGTGACCCAGAAATTCCATAGAACTGGTATGGAAAGCGCATTTGGCAAGATTAACTACCGAGTTGTGTTTCCGCAAGTGCCCCAAGACTTCCTTGACATGACATTTGTGTTATTCTTTATCTCATAAAAATTAGAATGTTATCCAAATAAACAATGACAAAAACGCCCAGTAAGCCCGAAAAAATGACATTCATGAAGTACTGGAAGGCTCCGCATTCAAGTTAGAATACTGAAAGTTCTCCCTTATCCAGAAAGCAAAGTGACTGAGTGTATGTCTCTATCATACAAGTGTTTGTGGGACTGGCATTCTGGATGTGCCAAAGAAATTTGCAGATCTTGAATTAGAACTGAACAAACCAACATATTGTCCCAAGGACAGCACCACATATTGCTTTAGACTTAAGGGTTCTTGAAGTGAAGGCACAAGGGCTTAGGGGGCATGAAGGCTTGACCAATAATGGCTTGAGGTCACGAGAGACGGAGCTGAAGAGTTACAAAACTGTAAAACTAACACAGAATGTACTGAAACTGAACTAAAAAAAAATCAGGGCAGAAACCTTGCTAAGCAAGTTCTGGAATTACAAATAATAAAAGTTCCAAACAAAAATCAAACTGAAAATCACACTGAAAATGTGATAGCAAGTGTGATAGCACAATAATATGTGAAATCAAGAATGATATCACAAAACTGAAACTGAAAAAGTTGATACACTGAAAAATCAAAGATGTTGTCACCATTGGAGCAGTCACAGATTGATGGGCTGATTGAAGCTTCAACTTACCGCAGTAAACTTCATTTGAAGGGCATTTGGAGTCACTGATTGAAAACTTGGGTCAAGTGTTAGACAAAATTTTTTCCAATCTTTTGTGCTCCGTCAGGATAGCAACTTTGAATAAAACAGAGAACTTCATTCCAATGTGAATTTGATACATCCGCAAGCTTAAGCACTGGTGTTGGTGTTGTCTTGGAAGAATGATGAGCATTTTCTGGCCCAGGGCGGTTTGTTCCAGGTTGCAGCGGAGGTAAGAAGTCCATTGAGCTGAGTTGTGTGTCCAGGAGAATTTAAATATGCTACAAAGGCAACATTCCTGGAAATTGTGTGATTTGGAATAATTCAGAGGTTGGATTCCAGTCAGACAAGCCAGAATTCAAAAACTAGTTGAAGTTGCACCATCGGCTTCTTTTTGGCCATCAAGCCAAACTTTGGGACACCAAGCAAAGTAGGGAGTGTCAAATAGTTGCGTCGGACAAACAGCTCTATTACTTTTTGGAGTTTAATTTGACACTGCCTTTGAAGACCTTTCCCGGTTATCCATCCAAAGTGGTAAACAACTTCGCAGAAATTTCTCAATCACTATGAAAAGGCAGAATACGTCATGTTGAATACAGAGAGCATGAGCCCGGCTAGCTCAATCGGTAGAGCGTAAGACTCTTAATCTTAAGGTTGTGGGTTCGACCCCCACGTCGGGCTAATTTATTATTTTTCTTTTCGATTTCAAGCAAAAAGCACAATATTCACATGAATAATAATGCTTTTTATTGAACAAACAGCGTCAGTATCAAACTTATGAAGCGTGACCACGTCTAGTCTCTGGTAAATCTCTCCAAACCTGTAGAGATACGGTTTCAAAGATATGTGGATCCTCTGAGAAGATGATGGCAACCATGGGGATCTAGCTCAAATGGTAGAGCGCTCGCTTAGCATGCGAGAGGCACTGGGAGCAATGCCCAGGTTCTCCAGTCACCGTTTTCCCCAGCTGCACTAAATGAAGGCTTCTTTTCCAAGATCCTCAAATTCACAAAAAAAAAAACGTGAATTTCAACATTTTTGCATTAGTGGAAAACACATGATTGGTATCCGACGACCCGGGTTCGAACCGGGGACCTCCTGATTACAGTGTTATTACAGTCAGATGCTCTTCCAACTGAGCTATCATCGGTCTGAACTTCACTCTAACATTGCTCAATTTAACAGCACATTGAATGCAAATTGGATTGCAAACTCAATCTTGTTTGGTTTTCCCTTCTGGAGGTTTTTCCCCATGGCACTCTGTATTCACTATCACACCTCACTGGCAGCTCCACAATGTCCCCAGTATCACTGTTGTCATTTCTACTGGGTGACAGACATACAAGTAATTTGTCCCTCTTACAGCTTCCAGTTCCCATGGTTCTGAGCTCTTTTTGTATTGCACAGGATTGAGACATAGCTTTTGCCCCGCATAGCAAAAATTTGCCCCGGAAAAAAGACCAATGAAAGCTACCAGTGGCAGACACCAGCTAGATACCCTCTCTGGCCTGAACAGTTAACAAAAATGAGTTGATGTATTTCAGCTTGCGAACCTTACGAGTCGGGTGGCAAGTCACTTTTTATCAAGACCCTGATAAGAGGAATGTAGAGGTCTAATGAAGTGATGCGGAAACTCTTAGAAGATGATGACAATGACTCAGATCCTGATATTAGGGACAAATCATTGAATGAAGGAGAGGGAGATAAAGAGAAAAGGAGACCAACAATAGATTGGGATCTTTTGCACCTGTAAAACAGAATAAGCTTTCCTCCACGTGATTTTCACTAAGAAACACACAAATTTATGGGATTAATGCTATGTAAGCAGCAACAATTGCAGTCCTTTGTCAGCATTGCTGTTGGTGCTTCTGTTTAGGTTTTCTGTTCATTAATCAAGATTCATAATAGCAGAAACAGCTCAAGGCCAGATGAGCCATGGATATATGACATATGCCAGGTAAATATAGCTCATTGGAGTTTCTTTGGAAACAACAAAGACAGCCAGTTTTATTTTCTGGCAATCAAAAGAAAAAAGCCAGTTTCTTGCAATTTTATAGAATATTAAAATAAGGGGAGGTTCTTGTGGAGTGAGTTCTATTTGCCGCTTATAATGAATTGTCATTTATCTCATTGTCTTTGTATTCAGCACAAAAATATCCATCAAACAAGCACAGAATTGCCCTTGTTCCTATCACTTAAGGCAGTAGCGTAGCTACACCAAGAGTGAACCGAGCTGGTATTTTTTTAAAATGCAAATTCAAAACTACGGCTCCTCTCTTAATGAACCCCCAAGAAAAATGACAGATGCTTTCTTCTCCAGCAAGCCCTTCAAATAATACAGCAAGCCCTTCAACCAATTCTGGCAATCCACAGCCTGTCAAGCATTGCCCATCCCGAAAGAAACCTACGATTGTCATTGATGACACTTCTTCATCAGGGTCCAGTTCTGAAATTGAATTAGTGGAAAGCGCGAATGCGAAACTCATCAATATCCATAAAGCCCATGTCACCTCAAGAAGCCAGAATAGTACAGGCGCTTCTGCTGAATCCAACTCTGCTGAATCCAACTCTGCTGCCATCTTGAGCACTGCCAGCACTGTCGCCTCTAGTGGAACGCCATATGCTGCAAAAGCTTGTACATCTTTGGCAGCACCGATTGACCTTACATCCTCCCCTGGATTGGCAAGTCAGTCTCCCATTTTAAAAATTGAAACCAACAAGATGGCATTGCCACCGTCCTCAGCAAGCGTGTTGACCTCACCAACATCTTCTACGACGTTTTCTCCCATCAAGTTTCCTGCGCCAAGAGTGGCCTCCCATAAAATGGTTATTACAAATACCGACGTTGGAGTTACTATCAAAGTGAAGTGTGTGTGTGTTGATGGTATTGGTAAGTTACTCCTGTTATTCCAACTTTGAACTCTTACTAATCCATTTTCACTGCAGTATCTGTTTCTAGCGCTTTTACTCAATACCAGGAGCAGCTTGCTGACGTTTTGGTTGGGAAGACAACCTTTGTACCAAAAGCGCTGCTGCTCCTTGATTCTGACGGCAGCATCATTTTGACAACGAGGCTGACTGTCCTGGCTTGGATGACTCCCCACTGAGGTTTCAGCTTTTGCTACAATTGCCTTCATCTACAGCATCAGTGGCACTTGTCAAGCCAGAACCAGCTACAACTCCGCTTCCTCCTTCACTGTCATCTTCTGCCGGCAATGAGAGTTTAAACGGGAAACGGGGTGTAGGAGGAAACACTGTCAGTGAAATCCACACCCTTTGGACTCAGTGGCACACATTGGTCTTTGAAAAGAACGTTAGCCTAAAACGAGCCACGTCTGAAATTAGCAAATTAGACTTGCATGCACCAATCAGCCAAGAGTCATACATTCAATATGACGCCACCTTCAGAGTCAATAAATACTTGAAAGCAAATATCAAATCGTACCGCTCGCTACTTCACACTGATAACTGTGGCAAAAAATGGGTTGCAGCTGAAGTGTTTGGTGTTGTTAATTCTGGTATTGAAAGAATGCAGCTAGAGGACAATGATGTTTGGGCTCCAGTCACTAAAATCTCGAACTTTCCTGCCTGTGTGGCGTTAGTGAAATTGGACTTCAAGACCATGGCAGGAAAATCATACAATGAAGGTGTCTTTGCTGACCCTTCCTGGAAGAAGGTGTCAAAAAAATAGGGGAATTTTATTGACCTTTAAGACTGAACAAATAAACTGAAGTGAAATTACTAATTCCAACATTCTTCTAAACTCAGAATTGATGATATTCCTCCTCCTCTTCTACCTCCTCTTCCATTATTTCCAACTGCAGACGAGCCATCTGTTCAGTAACAACTTCCAAATCCTTACCCTTTCTCTTCATATTCCCGTTTCTCTTATCCACTAACGTGTACATGAAAAAGTCATGAGTAACTGCATTCACATTGCGAAGAATGTGAGAAATCTGTCCAAACCACACATTTCCCTGTTCTGCAACTTGCGTGTTGAATTTTCCCTCTCCTGACTCTGAAGCCACCCAAGAATCAACAAAATTTGGATTACAGCGCTCTTCACAAAATCCATCCACGTGTGATTTAATATGAAACTTATCCACTATAAAGCAGACATTGTCGTACAGTTTCCTCAGTCGTTCATAGTACAGTCCCTTGTGACGGAGATGTTTCCTGAGGGACAAGTAGATTCGGCATGCTTTGTCATAGTACACGATATTTGGGTAAGACCCATCAGCTTCAAAAGTATCACAGAGCAGCAAAAGAATTTCAAGATGGCGTTCAAAGTGAAACATCTTGGTAACATTCCGAATCTGCCCACATGCGTAGCACGGTATGTATCGTCTGCCAATGGAGTACTTCAGAGCTCTTTTCTCCATGTTTTTGTCAAGTTCGATGTTGCTGACAGAAATCTGGTTTGTAGCGGTTATGGGTTGCTTGTTGCTAATAAAATCGACGCACCACTTCTTGAATGCTTCTTTTGTGTTTCGTAATTGGTAGTGATCCGAAAAGTAGACAGATGCATAGCACTCGTTTTTCTCACAGGCTTTGGTGATGTAACGGACCTCCTCTACTCCTGTGTCACCGATAACCTTTCTCCAGCCAGATCCTTGATCAGTCAGCTTGTTCTTGCAGCGTAAGCATTTCGAGACTGGGCTTGTAAGGTGGATGTGGACTTTCTCCAGTGGCACACAATCAAAGAACCGATCCTTTCTGAGGGCTTCCAATCTAGAAGCAAAGAAATTGAAACTGGAATTTCAAAGGGTTTTATTTTAATATTCTATAAAATTGCAAGAAACTGGCTTTTTTCTTTTGATTGCCAGAAAATAAAACTGGCTGTCTTTGTTGTTTCCAAAGAAACTCCAATGAGCTATATTTACCTGGCATATGTCATATATCCATGGCTCATCTGGCCTTGAGCTGTTTCTGCTATTATGAATCTTGATTAATGAACAGAAAACCTAAACAGAAGCACCAACAGCAATGCTGACAAAGGACTGCAATTGTTGCTGCTTACATAGCATTAATCCCATAAATTTGTGTGTTTCTTAGTGAAAATCACGTGGAGGAAAGCTTATTCTGTTTTACAGGTGCAAAAGATCCCAATCTATTGTTGGTCTCCTTTTCTCTTTATCTCCCTCTCCTTCATTCAATGATTTGTCCCTAATATCAGGATCTGAGTCATTGTCATCATCTTCTAAGAGTTTCCGCATCACTTCATTAGACCTCTACATTCCTCTTATCAGGGTCTTGATAAAAAGTGACTTGCCACCCGACTCGTAAGGTTCGCAAGCTGAAATACATCAACTCATTTTTGTTAACTGTTCAGGCCAGAGAGGGTATCTAGCTGGTGTCTGCCACTGGTAGCTTTCATTGGTCTTTTTTCCGGGGCAAATTTTTGCTATGCGGGGCAAAAGCTATGTCTCAATCCTGTGCAATACAAAAAGAGCTCAGAACCATGGGAACTGGAAGCTGTAAGAGGGACAAATTACTTGTATGTCTGTCACCCAGTAGAAATGACAACAGTGATACTGGGGACATTGTGGAGCTGCCAGTGAGGTGTGATAGTGAATACAGAGTGCCATGGGGAAAAACCTCCAGAAGGGAAAACCAAACAAGATTGAGTTTGCAATCCAATTTGCATTCAATGTGCTGTTAAATTGAGCAATGTTAGAGTGAAGTTCAGACCGATGATAGCTCAGTTGGAAGAGCATCTGACTGTAATAACACTGTAATCAGGAGGTCCCCGGTTCGAACCCGGGTCGTCGGATACCAATCATGTGTTTTCCACTAATGCAAAAATGTTGAAATTCACGTTTTTTTTTTTGTGAATTTGAGGATCTTGGAAAAGAAGCCTTCATTTAGTGCAGCTGGGGAAAACGGTGACTGGAGAACCTGGGCATTGCTCCCAGTGCCTCTCGCATGCTAAGCGAGCGCTCTACCATTTGAGCTAGATCCCCATGGTTGCCATCATCTTCTCAGAGGATCCACATATCTTTGAAACCGTATCTCTACAGGTTTGGAGAGATTTACCAGAGACTAGACGTGGTCACGCTTCATAAGTTTGATACTGACGCTGTTTGTTCAATAAAAAGCATTATTATTCATGTGAATATTGTGCTTTTTGCTTGAAATCGAAAAGAAAAATAATAAATTAGCCCGACGTGGGGGTCGAACCCACAACCTTAAGATTAAGAGTCTTACGCTCTACCGATTGAGCTAGCCGGGCTCATGCTCTCTGTATTCAACATGACGTATTCTGCCTTTTCATAGTGATTGAGAAATTTCTGCGAAGTTGTTTACCACTTTGGATGGATAACCGGGAAAGGTCTTCAAAGGCAGTGTCAAATTAAACTCCAAAAAGTAATAGAGCTGTTTGTCCGACGCAACTATTTGACACTCCCTACTTTGCTTGGTGTCCCAAAGTTTGGCTTGATGGCCAAAAAGAAGCCGATGGTGCAACTTCAACTAGTTTTTGAATTCTGGCTTGTCTGACTGGAATCCAACCTCTGAATTATTCCAAATCACACAATTTCCAGGAATGTTGCCTTTGTAGCATATTTAAATTCTCCTGGACACACAACTCAGCTCAATGGACTTCTTACCTCCGCTGCAACCTGGAACAAACCGCCCTGGGCCAGAAAATGCTCATCATTCTTCCAAGACAACACCAACACCAGTGCTTAAGCTTGCGGATGTATCAAATTCACATTGGAATGAAGTTCTCTGTTTTATTCAAAGTTGCTATCCTGACGGAGCACAAAAGATTGGAAAAAATTTTGTCTAACACTTGACCCAAGTTTTCAATCAGTGACTCCAAATGCCCTTCAAATGAAGTTTACTGCGGTAAGTTGAAGCTTCAATCAGCCCATCAATCTGTGACTGCTCCAATGGTGACAACAAACAATTGTCAGTGATGGCAGTTTGATTGCCGGGAGCAGCTGTTACTGGAATTTCTAGACTTGCAGGTATTGACATAGTATTGCTCTTCTTGCAAGAAACCTGTGTTGCATTAATGTTAGAAATCACCCACCTGATGGGGATATTTCTCTATAGTTTCTTAGCTAACTGGTTATTACGACGATGGAAACCCAGGTTTAATTTTGCTAGTAACATTTTACTTAAAGTTTCTATTTTTGGATTGGTCATCTTTGATTTTTCAGTGTATCAACTTTTTCAGTTTCAGTTTTGTGATATCATTCTTGATTTCACATATTATTGTGCTATCGATTTTCAGTTTGATTTTTGTTTGGAACTTTTATTATTTGTAATTCCAGAACTTGCTTAGCAAGGTTTCTGCCCTGATTTTTTTTAGTTCAGTTTCAGTACATTCTGTGTTAGTTTTACAGTTTTGTAACTCTTCAGCTCCGTCTCTCGTGACCTCAAGCCATTATTGGTCAAGCCTTCATGCCCCCTAAGCCCTTGGGCCTTCACGAACCCTTAAGTCTTTTATTGACTTTCTGGTTCTAACAGTTGAGCAATTAGTCAACAATGTTGAAAAACACTAGGCTCAGTGTCTGCCCCTCTCATGGTGCATGGCAAAACCAATTTTCATTTTTTATTTTCCTTTGCCCTTCCAAACTCCAACAATTTTTGAAATCTCCAAAAAAAGGGTCAACAGGGCACCTGCATCTTACAGGGCAGCATTCTCAAAATTTCAAAGACATAAAGTAGAGGTAGTTTTGCAAGGTTTCTAAGCAGCGTTTTTTGAAATTCGAAAAACTGACCAAGTTGGCTTGCCAGCGTTGCCGATGCCCCAAATCACCCTTCCAGACCCTTTCACTGCAATCAAAACCGTTTTTGTCCATTGAATTTGACTGAGTATCAACAACATGGCATTTCTTTGCAGACTGTGTCATAAATTGTGGATTAGAACCACAAGTTCAGACAGAAAAAAAGTGCACGTCTATGGCCTTTAAGAAGGTCCCTGGGAAGAGAAAGGCTGGCAATGCCCTTTCTGCCAAAGCAAATCTCGAAAATATCCCATCGACATCGTATTCATGTGGTTCCACTGTCCAGCCAAGGGAAAGGAGTCTGCCATCCCAATCAGCACCCCTTCGAAACGCACCAAGCACTTATGGAAGCGCACAGATGGAGTCAGCTTCCAAGCTGAAGACGCTATGAACAATCCACGTCAAATTGAGAAAGGCTTTGATGCTCCCTTGAAGCAGTTCAATGAGCCCTCTGTTTACAACCACCATTACAAGGAGCAAGCAATCAAGTCTGCGGTGTTTGCAGCTGATCGAGAAGCTGCAGCGTTAGCTCAGAAGATCTTCAATATTACTTCTCAGTTTTCCTCTCTTGATCAACAACACCTACTGAATTTGATGCCCAAAAATGTTGCTCTTCAGGTAATTTCAGAAGCCGGATCTATGAGGTCTTGGGTTTGAGACTTTCCATAGCGCTTATATGGCGGACAACAAAGGCGAGATAATGTACCAGATCAGATAGATGGTTTGACGATAATTCCATTGCAGGCCCTTCTTTTGAAAATTTAGAAACTAGTTGGAGCTTGAAGCAGAATCCACCAAAATCCGACGACCCGGGTTCGAACCGGGGACCTCCTGATTACAGTGCAGTTACAGTCAGATGCTCTTCCAACTGAGCTATCATCGGCTGAATATCAACCAATTTTGAGACAATTTAGTACGTCTAGGCCAATTGTCCAATTATGTGGAACCAATAGGCATCATCTAGAGCCTGTCCACTTAACATTCTCACATTTTGACAATGTATGAAGGCGGTGAGGGTGTCTTCGTTTGATTTTGCTGCTCTTGGCACTGCTGATTTCTTAGGAATAACAGCAAAGAAAATATTCCTCAGAATTGACAATTCATAAACATGAGCTACCAGGTATGCTGAAGCGGCGCTCCACTGCTTGAACAACATATCAAATTATCAATACCCTCCTTTAGTTACTTGAGCTTATATATGATTTGTAATGCAGGCAGTTGATCAAAAAAAAGAGGACTTTAGAAAGTATCTGGAAAAAAACGGAATCATCGACGCTCTTACAAAAGGTAGGGGCGATTTTGCATCCAAATATCAGCGCCTGAATATTATTCTGAATCTTAGTGCTCGTTGGATTGTACGAAGAGCCCGAGAAGCCAGAGAGTCCAATTGAGTACGTCCAAATCTACTTGTCTCCATTCCGCACGGCTAATCCCAAACTATCCTTAAAAAATAAGGTTTATCAAGCAGTTTCTTGGTGGTCCTGGAGACGTTGATGTCGAAGCCTTAAAACATGAGAACGATGAGTTGAAAAAACGCGTCGACGAGCTTCAACTGCGGATTGACGAATTAACAAACTCTGTAAGTCGTTCGAGTCTATTGATATATTCTTGTAAACTCATGTTTTATATTTCACAGACAGTGCAACCTGAAGGAACTCTCGAGACGGCAGCCACTGTATAATGATTCATGAAACAGTCACAACCAAATAAAGATAATTTTCTTGTAGCGCCTCTATAATTACGCGTATCTATATTTCTTCTTGGACTTAATTTGTACTGGACATGGGATTTCCAAATAAGATTAACAACTCCCAAAAAAGAAGACGAGACCGCCATCGTGACCGTGAAATGCCAAACAAAGACGACGGTTCAGAAACAGATCCCCATGAGAACTTGGTCGCCAAGTTCCAGACACTCTCAGCCGAGGGTGACCTTCTTGCCCAACGCCGTGCGTTTACAGAAGCAATTGAAGTCTTCACCCAGGCCCTTGAAATACGCCCTACCGATAAGCACTGTCTCGTATCGCGTTCTAAATGCTATATTCACGTGGGATCACCTGCGCTCGCTCTCGAGGACGCCAACACAAGTCTAAAAGTTGACGATCCCCTCTTCTTCAAGGGCATCTTCCAAAAAGCAGAAGCGCTCTATGCCATGGGCGATTTTGAACTTGCTCTGATGTTCTACCACCGTGGGAACAGACTTCGTCCAGAGTTGGACGAGTTCCGTATTGGAATCCAAAAATCAAGAGAAGCGATTGAAAACTCGATTGGCAAGAATGATAAACCAAAGGATTTCAAGCTGGAAATATCGCAAAAGCTTCGAAAGAACTTGGGTACCTTGTTTCAAACGTCAAGCGGTGCCGCAACGACTTCAGGAGCCAGACCAACTTCTACAGCTGCGACTGGTGGTATTGTTGCAGGAGTCGGAGCACCTGCAGCTGGTGTCAATGGGATTGATGCCTTTGCGCCAAATGCAATTCACACCAAGGTTGAAAGTAAACTCTTGGGCGAGCTCTATGATGACAAAGTGTACTTGCAAAACTTGGTTCTAGATCGAGACTTTGTAGATCATCCTGATGAGCAAATAATCGAGTTAGTGAATGAAGGGTTGAGGTACTTGGGGACACGTTTAGAATTCTGGAGGCAGCAGAATCCCCTGTATGCAAGGAAAAAAGAAAAGAAGATTAAGCCTCGTATGGAGCGTGGTGGTAAGAAGAAGACACAAGTTCAACCGGTGGTGCTTCCTCCTCTCGATCACAACACCAAAAGTGGAAAAGCAACATCAATAATTGCTTCCCAAAAGCCCGTCAAACACGTTAGAGTTTGAGTTAACGATGAAGTTGAAGAGAGTTGCGTTGAAGAATTGAAGTAAAAAAATAAGTTTGTAAATCCGTCCGAACCTTCATGAAAGCCAAAACACTACAAATCAACTGGCACGACAAGATGCCCATCTTCTCGGTATCTTTCAGTCCAACAAAGATGAATGGAAATATGCACAAGCTAGCAACGGCTGGTGGTGACCACAACATTCGAGTTGAGTGCTTGCAACAAGCACAAAAAAATACTCTAACCTACTCTTTCGTCATGAGTAGCTCTGGGCCGTGACTTTGGACGAAGAAACGAATACTTCAAAGCTGGAGTTTTTGGCCACTTTAAATCGTCACTCATCTGTTGTAAACTGCATTCGATGGTCACCGAAAGGTATGAGGCCAGCTCTGAGTGTCTTGTGACTGAGTTCTATTTTCAGGCGACATTTTGGCTTCAGGAGGAGACGATGGGACTTTAATTCTATGGCAGCAGTGTGAAAAGAGGAGTTCCGAAGCGGGCTCGTTGGATGCTACAGAAGACGCCGACAACAAAGAACATTGGAAGATATTTCAAATTCTGAGGTAAACCCAGGTGCAAGAACTTGCAGCTTCTAAACTATTCTGATCACAGAGGGTGTTCAGCTGACATTTATGACATTGTTTGGTCTCCTCAAGCAGAATATGTGATGGCTGGATGTGTCGATAATTCCACAAGAATATGGGATATCAAGCAAAGTAAGATTTAAGCAGTTATTGTAATGTTTGCTCAACTAAGAAACCCCTTCAAGACAAATGTATTCATACTCTGACGGAGCACTCCAATTTTGTGCAAGGGGTTACTTGGGATCCTCTGGATGGGTTAATCGCGTCTCAAAGCTCAGACCGATTTTTAAATATCTACAAAGTACGCAAGGACAGTGCCGATGGTGTTGTGAGACTGGTTTGTTGCGCACGACAAAGCCGAGTATCCGTTCCCCTGCAACCTCTGATGATGGCCCCTGAAGCGAATAGTGATGAATGGAATACGGCGGAAAGCAAAGGAACATTAAAGCGCACCATAAAGCTGGATTTGGATGGCGACTACATTGAAGATGAGCTTGAGACCCCTACCACTCCGTCCACGAAAAAGCAGAAAACCACAGACTCTCAATTAGCGTCTACAACCACAACAAGAATGTTTCACGACGATACGTTGTCCTCGTTCTTTCGAAGACTTTCGTTTTCTCCTGATGGGTCCTTGTTGGTTTCACCTGCTGGGCTTTATCGCGAAAAACCAAAAGACATTGCCTTGAATGTCGTTTACATTTTCTCCCGGGAGAATATTCGAGGGTGAGCGGTACTCTTTCGAAAAATTATTTTGAAACCTAATGTCTCATTTTTAGCGAGCCTATTGCACGTTTAACTGGCTTCAAGAAACCTGTCATTGCGATTTCTTTCAGTCCTGTATTGTACCAGCACAAGGAAAAGAAAAACTCGACCCTAAAATTACCGCATCGAATGGTTTTTGCTGTCGCGAGTCAAGATTCTGTGGTGGTTTATGATTCAAGTGTGTTGGAACGGCCGTTGGCCGTCATTTCCAATCTTCATTTTGGTACTTTGACAGATATATCGTGGCAAGTTGTTCTACGGAAAATTTCGTACCAAGTTCGTCTCATAAATGAACTTTTTACAGGGCATCAAACGGAAAAATTTTATTCATGTCGTCAACAGATGGTTACAACTCGATCGTGACTTTTACGAATGACGACCTAGGAACTCCTATCAAATCAGAAAAAGAAGAAATTGCTAAAAGTAAAGCGAGCTCCGAAATCAACGCAAATGAATCGACAGAACAGCTTGCTGCGGCACAGCCGTTAATCCCAGCAGCTGTAAATGTTTTGAACAGCAATCTGATCAAAAAGAAGAGACCCACTGCAGCTCCAACCGCAAGAGAAACGGAAAATGTTAATGAATGAAAGAACTCGTAATAAACGAAACGATTACAACCTTTGATGAAAATGAAACTAAAAAAGTGTAAAAATTTTTCCAAAAAGTAGTCTCGTGAGGTTCCTCGTGCGTTTCATTTCATTTTATTCATTTCGCTTTGAAGCACAGAAGTACAAAAGCCTGAAGCTTCCCCTCGTAACATTCGCACAATGACTGCTTTAACTGAAGCTCCCCTGGCGGCACCGCTGTCTGATTCCAAAGGAAGCAACAACATGCTTGCGCCACTCAATCGATTCCCGACGGACAAGGGCGCCAGCGTCCACGCCGACGACGAAAGCGCCGCAATTGACCTTCTGCGGCTCAAGGCGGCGCCGACAGTTCTGCTGCCGTCGCTGGCGTCGCTTGTCCCGGCGCTGGGAAACGCTAGCGCGGCGCCGAGCCGCGAGGCGTCGCCGGCCGCAGCGGCGCCGCCGGTGCTGCGGACGCCGCCGCTGGTTGTGCCGTCGCAGCAGGCGGCGGCGCCGGCGCACCAGCGGCGGTTTTCGGTCAGCGCCGTGACGCTGGCGCCGCAGCCGCCGCTCGCGATGCACCGGCGCCGCGTGTCGCTGGCCGCCGTGCCGCCGCCGAGCGCAATTCCGGCGCCGGCGCTGCCCGCGTTCGTGTTTGGCGCAAACGCGCTCAAGCGCAAGGCCGCGCTGCCGGACGAGCCGGACGCCGCCGCGCCAAAGCGGCGGTATTCCGTCGCCGCCTTCTACAACAGCAGCAGTCCGCAGGTGATGGACCACCCGGGCATCATCCACAGACTGCCGCAGCAACAACAACAGCAGCAACAACAACATGCAGTGCGCATCAATCCTCTGTTCATGACGAGGCAACCCGTCTTTCTGCAACAGCAACAAGTTCAGTATCCTATTCCATCCTACAACCATCAGCAACAGCATCCACTCCAACAACCCATCCCACCACAACAACCAGTGATTTCTTCCTTGCAGAACGCCACTCCTCGACGCGGGTCGGTTGCCTCCCTTGTCTCCACTGGATCTGAGAGCGAGTCGGACGATGCACCGAAACCTGCAGACTCAAGTGCTCCTGTTTCTTTTGCCACCAGCAAGGAATCACACAAGATGGCGGAACGCGCAAGACGCACAAAAATGAATGAGCTGTTCGACGACCTGAAAAATCTGTTGCCACCCGCAGTCTTTGCGGACAGCAAGGCGTCAAAACTCGACATTCTCGCCAAAACAATCGAGTTTCTCACTCAGCAACAACGGCAAGCAACTGTTGCTGAAGAAAAGAATGATGCTTGAAACAAGCAGATACGTCATCGTTCTTTTCACTTATCTCGTACATCAACCTTCTTTCTTCTTTGTTTTTCATTTTGTTTTTTATGTTGTATGTTCTAATGATGTTATTTGTAAATGTGAATTGCATTCTTTTTTGGCATGAACGACTTTCAATTGTCTATACTTTTATTTGTCGCACTTTTGATAACTGACTTTGGCTTTTTCAGCCCATTTGCCGGTTTTAATACAGCTGGTGTTGTTTGGATTAACATTTCGGAAGGTGCCAAGTTCAGGTTTGTTTCAGATATTCCGTCTTCTTTCTTTTTCCCCTTTGACATTTTCGGCTCCGCCGCTTTTAAAACAGCTGTTGTTGTTTCATCACTGTTCGAACTTATTTTCGACATGAGCCAGTCAAGGTTGGTTTCAGATCCGATATCCGAGTCTTTCTTTTTCCTTGACAGCCATTTTGCAACAAATGAGTCTTCCACCCAGACTCGCCATGAGGAACATCCATGTGGCACAACGGACACCTCGCTACACCGGGAATAATAGAGGCTGGCAGACACGTCTGACGTTCCACATGACTCTGAAACTCAGGTCATAATGCATTCTTTACAGCGTGAGCACTGTTTGACGAGTTTCTTGTTATCACACTCGTCATGCATATGGGCAGTCAGAACTGGTATCTCCACAATCTAAGGAAAATGTTGCAATTAGCTAGAGGCATCCCAAAAAAAAAAAAAAAAAAAAAAAAAAAAAAAAAAACTTCACCAGATGGCAAAGAGGGCATGAGCATAGCATGGGCAGTCTCGCCAGTAGTGAATATCTAGGTTTTCATCCGTAAAATCTGGACTTTTTTCGTTGCAAAATATGCAAGTTCTGAATTTTTTGTGTCAGTAACAGTGTAGGTCGTAGTTACAAGCAGAAAAATAACCTATTCCAAGAGTTTGCTAATCTCTCTTCAGTCAGAGTCATTTTCAAGCTGTCTTGATCCTCCTTTTTTTCGCAGGAGCCGTCGAAACTAAAATACCATTCAGTTCC